>JASANQ010001157.1:0-47590 GCA_030849645.1 Wallacemonas sp. Wsd | reverse complement strand
CAGCACACCGCCAATCACGTGGCCCTCTTCATGGGGTCGCTCCACCTCCACGAGAAGGCGCGTCCACGGCTCGCACACGGTGAGGGCCTGGCTTGGCGCGGTGTACTGCAGAATTAGACGGACAGCCATCGTGTGGCTTGGCGGAGAGAGTTGCGGGAAAGGGGTGTGAAAAAAAAAACGAGGGGAGGTGCTGAGTAGTATTCTTAGAAGCCAGTGCACAAAGACGGAGAAAAAAAAAGCAGGCAGCGCATGTACGATACAAGAACGACAGGAAAGAGAGATGGGAGAGAGATGGAGAAAGTGTCACACAGCAACAGCGCGGAAATCTGGCATGTGCATGTATTTATGCTTCGCTGATGTGATGAATGTCGTAGGCCAGTGCGTGATTCAAGTGCTGCGCTCGCTGAGAACCAAGTGCATGCACGACGGTTGCGTCGTGCCAGAGAGAGACAGCGGGCCACCGGGTCAGTGGCACACCACATAGCACTCAAGACTTGTCTTGGTGGTGCTGCTGTCAGTCATTGAGGTGCGAGAAATGCCCTTTATCTTCATGCGTACGTATGTGCGTCCGTTTTGCTGGTGTCGAAAGAATAGAATGAAAGTGCTGTAGCTGTTTGCCTGACACGCGTTGATAGTCTCTTTGATCACTTGCACGAAAAAGGAAAAATTGAGTACTCTATGTTAATATACTCTGTCGTGGTTTGTGCGTGATGCGTGGAGAAAAAGAGGTCGCACGTGCAGACGCGTGCGCGGAACGTGATCTTGGCGGGAAAGAGAAAAAAGAAAAAGAAAAAAGAAAAGGAGGAAATAGTGTGATCTATAAATGTGATCTATCCCGGCAGAAGCATGGTGCTCTGGCACCAATATGACTGGGGAATGCCTCCCGCTCCACACGCATGTCCGGTGCATCCAAAAGAGGCGTAACGGCCAGGAGGTGAGGTGGGGCGTCATGACAGCGAACGCAAAAATAAATGAAGGAAGCACGGGCGAAAAAAAAAAAAGGGAAACTACTCGTTGACGAAAAGGACCGGCACACACACGGATACACACAAAAGAAGAAACAGGAGAGAACGACGGGCGAGGCGGTGGTGTAGGTGTCAAGAGAGGGGCAAGCACCTCCTCCTCGAACTGAAAGCCTGGAGGGAAAGAAAAAACAGACGCAACAAGAACGAGCAGGAACAGGCCGAGAAAAAAAGAGAAATCTGTGTTTAAAAGAGAATGAAGGAACTACTATATCGCCCACCATAGTTTGGTGCAAGTGCATGGAAACGGTGTGGGCTCTGTTTTCCCTTTCCGCCTCTGCCTGTACCTGTGCCTGTGCCTGTGTCCGTGTCCGTGTGTGTGTGTGTGTGTGTGTGTGTGTGTGCCACCAACTAAAGTCTGCGGGTGCTAGCGAGTGGCACTGAAGACAAGGGGAGCGACCAGGAGACGATGAGCATGTCGCGGAGGGTGCGTTGGGAGAAGCAAGCCTGTTCGCCGCACCTGGCTCCGCCGATGAAGAGCGACAGTGCTGAGCTCGCCAGGTTCGGGTAGCCCTACAGATTCACCGTCTCCAGCTTCTGCAGTGTGCGCCAGTTGTGCGACCTCGCCGCGGCAACGCCGACGGCGCTGAGGCTCCTCAGCGCAAGGGCATTCTCCAGCGGGACCAGGCTTGTCAGACGCAGGCACCAGTCGACATTTACCTCCTGCAAGTGCTGGAGTTTCTCGCAGCTGGGTAGCTTCTCCACGCCGCTCCAGGATGCATCAAACCTCTCCAGCGCGGTGGCGTTCTGCAACTGCCCCAGGTCCTTAAGATGCCGACACTGCGCAACTTCTACGCTGCGCAGTGCCTTAAGCATATTGCACACAGGCAAGCTGTTCACGTTACAACCGGTAGCATTAAGCGCCTCCAGTGCACAGGCCTCCCCCAACGAGGATAGGCTCTCGAGATTCCTGCACCAAGCAACGTTTACGCTGCGCAGAAGCCGGAGCCCACTGCAGTTGGGTAGCGCGGTGACAGCAGTCCATTCCGCTTGGATGCTCCGGAGCTGTGCGAGTTCACCAAGCGCTGCCAGGTTGTGCAGCTCTCTGCAACCGCAAAAGTCAACTTCTTCCAGTTCCCGGCAGTTGACGAGCACGTTGGCGGTGCTGAGGCCCGTGTGTTGCAGCGTGATCTTCACGAGGGACGTCAGATCGCGGAGAAACTCCCAATCGTTGAGTCGACACCCAGTGAGGTCAAGCTCGCGAAGAGCCACGCACGCAGAAAGTGCGGCGGCGTTGTCAAAATCCGAGCAGTATACGATCTTCAGCTTCACCAATGTGGCCATGGCGGGCCAGGCGCGCAGCTTGCGGCAGCATGTCAACTCAAGCGTCTTGAGGTGCTTGAGCTCCACGAAGTGCTCGGCTGACTCAATTGACGCGTCGGTGAGGCACATCTCCGTCAAAGGAAACTCTGTCATGTGCGGCACCACGGAAGCGCCGAGGGAGAGGCCACCACGGAGACTGAGGCGCAGCAGAGAGGCAAAGGGAATCACGTCCCAAGTGATACCAGTGGTATTGAGGGCCTCCAGCTCGGTGAGGCTGGTGCAGTCGCGGAGAAGCGCACAGTTGAGCAGCACGCGGGGACGGTGTCCTTCGCCAGACACATTCAAGCTGGTCAGAGTCTCCAATGCACCGACGGCGGAGCGCACATCCTCAAAGTCCACAACGTCGGACTGCCCACTCACATCCACGGCTGTCACACGCCACCCAGCGACACGCACGAGGACCTTCTCAAACGCGTGCGCAACCAGTGTCACAGGCAGTCGCTCCACACCAAAAGGGGCGCGGTGCAGCCACCGCGCACAGGCATCCAAGTAGCGCTGTGCGGCCGTGGCGTCCGCCTGCAACTGTTCGATCTCAATACCCATGATCATGATGCCCGGTCCCTGCAGCTTGCGCAGGCGAAGCACGTCCCCAATCACATGTCCTTCTTCGCTGGCGATCCTCGTTTCGATCAGGAGGCGGGTCCAGAACTCAGCGGCAGCCAACGCCTGGCTCGGCTTCCTGTTGTACTGCAGAATGCTGTGAACGGGTGGCATCGCGGACCGGTTGTGGCAGGTGGCGCAGATTCTTCTCTTTTGTCGTTTCGGGTTGTTGTGCTTTTTTGTTCGGCAAATGGGAAGTCTGAAAATAGAAAGTGGGAGAAATTATTCTGATTTTTAAAAGAAGAAAAAGGGAGCAATGGTCTGATGTCTTGGAGAAGCAGTAGGAAAAAAGGAGAGTGAGTGGTTATTTAGAATACGTGATAGTGTCAGCTGTTGATGTCGCGCTGTCGTGCCCGGTGAAGAGACGCAACATAAAGAGCGCCACGCATAGAAAGGCACGCATACTGTTCTGTCGGATGATGTCTCACACACACGTCTGCATTTCATCCCATGCGGGTGCTCGTCTTTGTTGAGGATACTCTATTGAGTGAGCGAAAAGCATGTGCCACAGTAAATAGCCGGCGGCATCAAGAGAACAAGGAAAATGAAAAAGGCATTTTGACATTGAAAAAGAAGAGAGAAGTCTTGCTGGCATGTGTGTTCATTTGTGTGTTTGTCTGTCGGGCCGTTGTGCAATGAGTGCGGCGCACGGCGGTGCTGCTTGCAAGCATCACGCACAAGGAAAAAAGCTGCCACGATGAAAACGCGTCGGAAGTAGTCCGACAGCACCGCCACAAAAGCAGCAAGAAAAAGAGACAAGGAAAGGGCAGTGCGTGACCCATCCATGCCAGAGTGCACAAAGAGAAACACAAGCGTGGACGAACGCAAACCGCGGATTGAGCATGCCGAGTGCATGAACGGCGGCACGACAGCTACGGCAGCACATGGTGGAGGTTGGTTCCGCGCTGGCTGGCTGGGAAGAGAGCAAAGCGGTGCACGCACGACGGAGCCGTCAACGCGGCGGAGCCTGCGTTGCGGTGCGCTCGGCGCAGTTCTGCGGTAGTGACACCCTCAGTGGGGCTGTGGCCATCCGTGAGAACCTCTCCCACCGAGTTCACGCCCGAGAGCCCTGCCGTGCTGTCCAGGCTGGCGTGTTCAGAGCGCACGGTCGGATCGGCCATGGACGACGTCTCACAACTCTGGAGCCGCACGGTGCTGGTGAGGCCATCCTCATAGGCAAACAACTCAAGTGCGGGTGCACCAGAGAAGTTCACCGAGGTGGTGAGCCCTTCGCACGTGCTGACGTTGAAGGAGCGTAGCTTCGCACATGTCTGGAGTCCACCAATGTTGGTGATCCAGCTTCCGTCACCAATGAGCTCCTGGAGTTCTGGTGCCCCAGAGAGCCCGGACAGGATGGACATCTTCGCACACTTGCTCACGTCCGCGGTGCGCAGCTGGCCACAGCGGCCGAGCTCACCAAGGATCTGTATCCCACTGCCGGCGGCTTTGAGCTCCTCCGGCGATTTGAGCCTCGCCACGGGAGCCAGGCGGTGGAGCAGCTGACAGTGCTCAACGTTGAGCGTGCGCAGGTGCGCACACTCCGCGAGACACTCGATGCCTTTGATGGGGGTGCGAGACACATCAAAGTCGCGGAGAGAGCGGCACGTGGCGAGGGTATTGGTGACGGTGGTGGGCAGCGTGGCACGCAAGTCGTGCGAGAAAAGAGAAAAGAGAAAAGAGTGGAGCGATGAGAAAAAAATGGAGAGCGACGGGTAGCCTTTAATCTATCAGTGATGACAGCAAAGCAGGACAAGAGCGAGGACGGTTGCCGTGACGAAAGGAGGGAGAGATGCATGAAGGTGAAGAAGAAGAAGAAAACAGGCTGTGAAGGGAGATGAAGGCCGCGGTTGAGGAGGTGGGAGGGAGGGGGCATGGTACCAATTGCCGAGCATGTCCTCATCTTTGAATCCGCACTTTTGCAGCAAAAAAAAAACAAGCAGTGGCCCATCACGTTATCTTGTGTCAACACGAAACGTTCCAGTGTGGCGGGGCGGCGCGCGTAAGATTGGCAAAGGTATAAGCCGCAACGAATTCCAATACGCACCAGAGGTGGGGAAAGACAGTAACGCTGATAAGATGTGTTTACTACTGGTGGTACTGTGGCCGCCTTACCGTGCCACAGACAAGGAGCATCCGCACGAATAGCAAATTAAAGAGAACAAAAGAGACAACAACAACCAAGAAGAAGAAAAAAAAACAGGAGAATCACGGGCTAGTAGCTGAGGGGGCCTTTGACGATGTTGCTGTCTATCCAAGCACGACATGTGTCACCAAGACCCACCTGCGTCAGGGTACCTGTCGCCGCATTCACCACCTCCACCTGTGCCGTCTTGGCCAGCTCCGCGGAGAGGGCTCTCTGACCAGATTTGAGGTCAAGTACAAGGTACCACCCGAGAAATTGGGCCACCTCGGGCCTGCAGTACCCAAACTCCATGATGGGCACCTCGACAAGACTGGGAAATGTCGACCGAAAGTCACCCTCAGGCGTTCGGTCAATGAGCCGAGGATTCTGGCTGATCAAGGGAGGCGCCAACGGGACGGTTTTGATGCCCTTCGGGTGAGAATAGCGCACGGGCACGTCGTGAACATACTGCGCTGGGGAGGCGACCGAGTTGAGGATTCCCCGGATGGTGACTTCCGGTGTCGACGGCCGGATCGCACAGGGGTACGTGGGTTCCTGAAACGGGAAACCGTACAGACTCGCATCGATGCGCGTGTCGGGTGTGCCGCTGTGGTGGATGAGTGACAGAGGCGGGTGCGAGTGCCACAGGTCAAGGAGGCCGTAGTGCAGGCCGAACTGATTCACAGTGGGATGCGTGGCTTGCGGGTTTTTCGGTGCCAGCAGACCCAGGCTCAGCTCCTCCCACCGCAGATCGAGGTAAAGGGCCGTGAACACAGCTTGGTCGGTCTTGTGCAGAGTGCCAGGGGCCGGGAGCGTGGAGGTAAACAGCTTCTGCGCCGCAACAAGCTCCTTCAACGCCCACACGCGCGCCATGAAGAAGCCAGAATACAAGAACGGTGCGCCGGTCCGGTAATGTGTGACGTTAACGTGTCGCAAATACTGGAAGCTGTCTTGGACAGCGCGGCGCTCCACAGCAGCGTCCAAGTTGAAGTAGCTGGACTCGCAGGATGTGGTGTTGCCCAGTGTCTCTTTGGCCACGCACGATGGATCGGTGGCGAACCGCACAGGAGCGGCCTTGGTGCCTTCACGGATGGCGCGCACATCCACGTCGTCGGGGTGACTCGGCGAGCGGCTAATGAAATCATCGATGAACGGCTGCATGTCCATCCCCGTGAACAGGATGGTATTGTCCAGATACACCAGCACGTCCCAGTCGCGCATCTCCTTCAGTGCAATGACTTGGCTTAAGTGAGACAGCTTGTCAATCGAGCGAAATGCATCTGTCTCACCCCAGCCAGTGGCTGTGGTTTGCATGCCGCTCAGTGCAGAAGAAATCCAGTGCGCGCAGACTGTGTCGTCGGCACGTGTCGCCACAGTGACGAACTCCGTGCGGATGTCGGTACTGCCAGCAGGAGGCCGTGCCACCGGCGTTGCAGCAGGTGGTGCCATATACACGCGTGTGTACGGTGGTAGCACAAGCGGGGAAGCCGCACGGTTTGGCCGCCGCAGCCTTGCGACGAGAAAGAGCGTGCACAGAACGCCGATCAGAATGGCAGCGAGGCGCAGCGCTGCCTTGATCTGCTTTCTCCGCCGCTGCCGCTTGCCGGACACGTGTTTATACTGGGTAGGGTACGCCATGGTTTCCTAGCTACCGGAGAAAGCAATCAAGAGATGTGAAGTGCGAGGTATCACTGTTAAACGAATGAAAGGGAGGAGAGGAGAGGAGAGAGATGAGAGAGTGTGTGAAGGTGTCGCCGTGTGGAGGAGTCACACGGGGCATTCATATCTCGGCTCGTGGGGGAGCAGTGCGGTTACACGCTGGCACGTCACTGAGCAAGGTGTGCGACCTCACTCGTACTGGGTTGTCTCCAAGTTCACGACGCGCCTCTGAGAGCGATGCCGGCGTGTGCACTTCGTCCCCACGTAGAAAGCGACAAGCACGGAGAGAAGAGGAAAAACAACGGGAGCCATCCTGCATTCTGCTCGTACAATTGAAAAGGGAGGGAGTTGAACAATTGAGCCGGCGGACCGAAGGAAAAACGGGGCACAAGATTTCAGGCGAAAAGCAAACAAAGCGTGGATACTGATGTGGCACTATACCAGAGAAAAAAAAATGTGTCACGATAGGATATCACGTTGCGCTTCATTATTTTTCTTTCGTTTTGTTCCGAGCAAAAAAAAAACAGAAGAGAGAAAGAAAAAAAGAAAGAAAAAAGAAAAGCAACAGTGAAGCACGAAGGAGAGAAATGGAGCCTGGTACGAAATCACTCGCTTGCTCTCAATACATTTTGTGCACAGCTCCGACGGTGCTTCTTGTTTTCGGTGATGCCGTGGCCAGAAGAAAGTGAGAATGGTGACTGCAGAGGGACACTGACATAAGCAAGTGTGGCCTGCAGCAGGATAGAAGCGTTGTGGCGCGCTTTGTTTTTGAGCTCACTTGTCTGTTCGGCACTTGTTGAGGTCATTTGTGCATTCTGTGATGCTCGTGGTTGGAAGCTTGCTGCTGAGAACAGGGTTGCTGCTCCACGACGATGGGATCGTACCACAGTAGGTGTTGTTGGTGAAGCTCACGGTGGTCAGCGACGACATACCACCCCACGAGTCAGCGAGTGAGCCGCGGAGGTAAAAGTTGTAGGAGAGGTTCACCGTCGTCAGTGTCGGAATCGACCAAGCGGGCAGAGCACCGCAAATGAGAGTGTTTGACAGTGACAGAGTGGTCAAGCTTGTCATGCCAGTCCACTTTGCCGGTAGGGTTCCCGAAATTCCAGTGCTGGATAGTGTGAGACTTTGGAGCTGTGTGAGGGTTCCCCATGACGCTGGGAGCGTGCCGACGACAGTCAAGCTTCCACTGATGTCAATGGACGTGACGGCAACGGCACTGCCATCCAAGTCGTCGGGCAGCGGAGGTAGAGCGCCGCGCAGGGGCGTTGTCGAGAGGTTGATGCGCACGTCGGTATCTGTGCCTGTGACACCTTCCCAGCTCTGCCAGTCATCTCCCGTCCAGCTGTTGTACAGAGGGCGGAAAGCAGCGCCAATGAGGCGGAGAAAGCGCAGCGTAGCTGATTCAGGTGCCTTGCCTCCACTGCCGCCACCGCCCACAGTGCAGGTGGCACAGGTGCCGCTGCAAACTTTATTCGTCCGGTGGCACGCGTCCCCGCTGGTGGCAAAACCCAAGTCACTGAGCTCACCCTTAAGTTTTTTGTTGCCAGCCCACAATGACGCACACCCACACAGCTGGGATGTGTCAGTTACTTCCAGATCAAAGTTGTTCAGAGGGAGGGACGCCCATGACGCGGGAAGCGTGCCACAAAAATTGTTCTCCCCCATGTCGAGGTTTCTCATACTGGAGCCGAACTCAGGAAGTGGCCCAGTCAGAAATCCGTCGTCCAGTGTCAACTGCGTAAGCGCGGTCATGCCTGTCCAGTCGCACGGTAAGGTGCCGCTGAGTTCGAAGTTGTCGAATTTCAGCTTTTGCAAGCTCGATATGGAAACCCATGTGGAGGGGAATGCGGACTGGCAATCGTTGTTGTTGTTGTTGCACCCAATTTCAAGTGAGCTTATTTTCAGCTGTGAGCCGGACACACCGCTTGGAACAGCCGGAAGTGTGACTGGGCCGCCTTGTTTGTACTTGATTTGTACAGTTACTTGATTACTGCTGCATCGAACGCCGTTTTCGCTTTGGATGTTCCTGTTGTTTGTGAAGCAGTTGCCCACCTGAGTCACTAAGGTCGCATCTGCAGTAAAACCAGCTGCCGTCGCCAAAGCGTTGGCAAAATCGGCCGTCGCGATGGCGTTGGGGTCATCGGCCGCATGGGCGCCCACTATGGCAAACAGCAGCACAACAGAGAGAACAGCGAAAATGTTAGCGCGCATTGTGTCTGTCAGTGGTGTGTAACAGTCCAGAAAACCGGAAAACAATACTTGGAGAAATAACAAAGAGAGAAAGTAAAGAAAAAGGAAGGCAAAAAAAATGCGAAAATGAACGGAGAAAGAGAAGAAAGAAACAAGCACACTGGAAAGGTGTTCGTGGAGTGCTAGCACGTGGGTTTCTACCGATTATTATTTTTTTTTTCGGATCTTGGGGACAGTATATTCTGAGTTGTGGTGGGGGTGAGAAAAATAACGGAAGGATGAGCGCGTGGGGTGTGTGGACGAAGGTATTCTGATTCAAAAGTGTTTTGGCTCGACAAGGAAAATTTAGTGTAGTCAAGAGGAGGTGGTGTCTTCATCACCGCGGTGAAATTGGGTGGAAGGCGCGACAGAGTGTATACGCCTAACAGTAGCGCACACAGAGAAAAGTGAAGACAATAATACCTCAAATTGATGTCGAGAAGTGGGCACTCGTGTCTGAGCCACTCACTCACGCACGTAGCCTTTTTCGGCGTCCCATGGTTGTTATTCTTTTTTCTTTTTTTCGTTGAACTAGGAGGGCAATTTCACGCATTCAGTGGGAACGAATTTATCATGGATCCGTTGATTTGTGCGCACTAAACTTTGTCGGTGATGCGAACGTTGTTGCCGCGGAAGAGACAACGGGTGAAAAAAAAAAAGGTGTGGAAAAGAACAAGGAAAGAAGGTCATTGTCGCCCACGCGTCAGGTAAGAGACAAAAAAAAGGCTTGTTGCGGAAAAAAAAAGAACACTTGGTGGAAGCACGAAACAAAAATAAAAGTAAAGTGTTCAAGGTTGCGTATAACAGCCATCAACACAGGAAGAAGAGAAAAAAAAGCAATAGGTCGAGCCAGTGCATGTGTTGATCGCAGGCATTTTTTTTTTTCGCTCGGCACCTTTCCTCTCCCGCCGCACTTTAAGCGGAGGAGCATGTGTAACGTGAAGAGCCACGGAGGCCAATCATACACTTGTTGAGAGGCATGGCGCTGATCTCCGGCTCACCCTCGCACATTCGGTCGCTGTATTGGCGAATGATCGCCTGATTGAGACCGCACTGCACCAAGTACGACCCTTCGCCTGCCCCGATGCAGACATTTGTGGGAATCTCGTCGTCGTCACAGGTTCCGCATGAGTAATCCGAGCAGGTTTCCATCACCACAATCGGGGTGCCGGGAGGCAGCGGGGCACGCGTAGTTGGGGGAGTTGGCGGGGTGGATGGAACAACAGCGGAGACCGGGTAGTCAGTGATGAGGCACTCGTTTGTGCCCTTACGGATGCGGATGTAGCCATCCTCACCCCACGCGGTGCCCCAGCTGTTCTTGATGATCCAGTACGGAACCTCCGCGGTGTCATCGTAGCCCACAAGAAGCACACCGTGGTTGAGCTGATAGCCGTTGCACGTTGTGAGCACACCTCCGCTGTAGGACATGAACGCGTTCGCGTCCACCGCAACAGCAATGGGGCCCTTTTGTGCGAGCCACGCCTTCATCTCAGCTTCATCGCTCTCGATGGTCACGTGCGAGGAGATGTAGCCGGCGATCTCGCGGTTATTCTGATTGCACTTGGGGGTCGAGCCGCCACCGGAAGCGTAGGGGTAGCTCTCTTCTGTGTACACGTAGCCGTTGGTGTTCTCGATAAGCCAGTCGTAGGCCTGCAACATAAGGCCGCCGTTGCAACCGCCGTCAACGTTGTCGCAGGCGACCAGGTGCTCCTCAGACATGCGAACGAGAGGGTGGCCAGCCAAAGCCCACTGACCCTCAATGTTGCCCATTGCGGAGAAGGCCCAGCAAGAGCCGCAGCTCCCCTGGTCCTTGACATCCGTCACCGCGCCCTTCGCGCGCCAGTCGAGTTTATCAGGCACGTTATCCGCTGCATCGGCGTGAGCGCGTGGCATACCCTGCGCCTGCTCCTTGGCAAGAGCAAAGTGTGCTGCGCCATTCAAGTACTGGGAGGCAAATTCTTCCTGGGAAAGGTCGAAGAAACGGTTGACCTTGAACTGGGCAAGGGGGTTGGCCTCTGCCACGATGCGCATTTGGTTATAGTTCTGCACAAAGTGGAAGAAGCGGCGCTGCTCCTCCTGAGCACTGATGTATACCTTGTTGAACTGCTGCTTGAAGCTGTCGAACTCCAAGCCAGCAGAAGAGCCGACGTGGAGAGCAGAGGCGCTGCTAGCCAACAGCAGAGCGATGGCGAGCAGAACAGCAATATTGCGGTACATGTTGGGAATCGTCGTGGGAAAAACTGGGGGGGCTGAGGGTGTGGATAGGGGAAAAAAAGCGAAGGCGCTTCAGGGGTGTTTCGTTTTGGGGGGTGGGGGGATTTGTGGGGGGGGCGGGTGTGGTTTTCCGTTTGCGAGGCCGGGCCGGGGCGGGGGCGGGCTCCCGCCGCCGGAGGACCCCCCGCCCCCGCCTCCCCCGCGCGCCAACCCGCAAAAGAGACCAACCACCCCAACCCAAAAACCACGCCCAACCCAAACCCACCCAAACCCACCCCAACCCCAACCCCCCAAAAAAAGCCCAGCAAAAGGAAACGCACACAGAAAAAAAATAGAAACAAAGCCCACATGCAATTCGACGACCACGACAGCGACGACAACCTTCGGCGAGAAAAACTTTTAGAATTAGAGAGAAGGCAACAGGCGTTACAGCGGTTGTGCGAAGAAGCGCTGAAGGAGGACGAGGTGGAAAAAGACTTGCCACCCTACCTTAGCCCACCTTCGAGCGGTGGTGCGTACGGAGCGACACAGTTTTCCAGGCTGCCACCGCCACCGCGCGACGTTGTGACAGATGATCTACTCACGGGCGAGGTGCAATCTTTCCGCGATCCAAACAGTCTGGGTAGAGCGTCATCGATGAACAGCGCCTCGCGAGCTCCGTCGGCGCCACAAGGCGGATTTATGCCTCCACGCCGCAGCGCAAGCCGCGAGTACACGGGGCTGTCGCGGCCTTTTGTCCCGCGCTCAACGCTCCACACACAACGCGGTGCACAGGACTCGCTGCGCGAGACAGCCGGCGGGCGACGGGCATGGAGTGCGCATGCAGGCATTAACAAGACGCCCATGCGAGAGAAGTCGTTACACACGCCATCCAACGAGGACGCGCCAGCACACCGGCAAACGTCAACTTACCGAAACCGCTATTTCGGTGTCGTGGACACGCCCGTGAATTCGACGTCATCTCCACACAAAACGCCGTACGCCTCGGGTCCGCGACGATACACGCCTCCACCTCCACCGCCGCCTACGGCGGAGCTTCTTCCTCCCGAGCGCGGAGCAAGCAGCCCTGCGACGGAGAAAAAATACAAAACACGTGCACCGCCGCCGCCACCTCGCGCAGATCGCGCCTTGTACGAGCCACTCGATCCACCACCGCCACCTCCACGGCCATCATCAAAGCGTCCCAGAGCTCAGCAGGCTATTCCCCCACCACCTCCAGCAGCGGAAGACACGGTTCGCCACGCAGGCACCTCGCGTACTCGCCGGCACAAGCCTCCCACTCTCACTTCACCGTCAGCGCACGCGTCTGTTCGCGCCAACAACAAGACGACCCGCGCGACACCTTTAGAGGTGCCTTTAACGTTGTCAGAGGCGTACAGTCGCTACGCACCACCGAGCACGTACAGGAACGGCGGTGTGAAGCATTTCTTCCAGCCGGACCCTCTCTCTTCGGCTGCATCAGTGGCTGAATCGTCCTCCTTCACCTCGTATTTTTCCAGCGTCAGCAAAGTGGAGCAGTGGCGCAGTCAGTTGCAATCCAACGATGACGCACTAGGTGCGCAGCGGCACCGCATCGCCTCGAGCTCCACGACGAAGCCCAAGAAAAAAGGAATCGCTTCTCCACCACCACCTCCACCGCCGCAGGTGACGCCACCACCACCACCATCACCGCCTACGTTCAGCTCCGATTCGGAAACTGTCGGGGATCACATGTCAGTCTGGGAAAACGAGTCCGTCACGCCGCAGTCACACGGGAAAAAAGATGAGCTGGCAGCACACAGTATTTTCAGCGTTGAGAGTCATGATTTTCCTGATGAAACCCAAAGTATTTTCTCAGAGCCTGTGTCTGTTCCACCTTTGCCTGCACGAGCGGAGCCCGCGAAAAAGGTCGTCGCTGTGCCGTTGCACCCGTATGCCACCAATGCGCCGCCGCCCATTGAAGTGTACCAAGTCGAGCCCGTCTCCTTTGAAAAGCTCTCCGTAAACGCGCAAGCGCCGCCGGATACCGCATCTCCTCCTGTGTCTGAGGCGCATATTCCCGGTCCGTCGGCCACACCGAAATCGACACAGGACTTCTTTGACGAGAGCCCTGCAAAGGCCGCGCTTCGCCACTTGCTTGTCGACGAAAAAAGCGGACTCCACGCAGCGCAGGAACCGCCCGCAGCCGCCAGCACCGGGCAGAAGCGTAGCATCGAGCCCACATCAGCACCGCACAAGGAAAGCTCGCCGCCTCCCTACGCCAATTCAGAGCAAGACGTGACCCCAGCGCCAGCGCCAGCTGATGAAGCCGATCACGCTCTCCAGGAAAAGCTGCGCGATGCCCAAGCGAAAACAGAAGCTCTGGCGCGCCACCTCGTAAAAGCGATTAACGAAAAGTCAATGCTAGCCGAAAATGTGAAGCAGCTTGAGGAACTTGTCGAAGAGTCCACCTTTGAGGTTGGACGTCTGCACCGCGTCGTCATGGAGCAGCAAACGGAGCAAAACTCGTCGGTGGAAATGCGCGCGATGCTTCGTGCGAAGGAACGCGAAATTGCCGTGTACGAGGATGAGGTTCAGCGCCTCAACTCCGTTGTCGACCGTCACCTTCTGCGCGTCGCCTCCAAGGAGGATGTGGAGGCAACCAGCGCAGCCCGTATGGAGGAAGTCGATGCGGCGATGACCGAGGTCGGAGCAGCGTACGTGGCGCAAAGAGAGGCTGAAGAGCGCGCGGCACAGCTATCGGGTGAGCTGGAGGCCGCGGTTGAACAAATTCAAGCTCTGGACGAGCGCCTCGCAGAGATGGAACGTGGGCAAGCAGCCAATCGCCTCAGTGCGATCCGCGATGCTGTCGCCGTGAACGAAAATGCCGATGCTGCCTCGCCGTCGCCGCACCCGGCCACAACGAAAGATACAGAGCACTGGCCAGAGGAAGCACGGCGGATGATTGCACAACTGACAGCGCATGCGGAGGGGCTCCTTGTGCAGAACAGCGAAAGCGCGCGCCACGCATCCGCGGTTCTGCGGCACGCAGACTACTCGCGTGAGGAGCTGCAGCAAAAACTGCAAGGTAGATCCGACGAAGTTGAACTTCTTCAAGGGCAGTGCGTGCGCCTGCAGCGTGAAAAGAGCGTGCTGTTGGATGCCTCAGAAAAAATGCGCCACCAGCTGAAGAGTGTCAAGGAAGACGCGCAACTGGTGTCCGAACTTGTTCGCACGTCCCGCAATGAGGCGGAGCAGGTTATGGAGTCGTGCAACTCTCCGCCCGCGAGGGGACAGGTGAGTCCAGTTGCGGCAGAAGGAGGTGCCCGCAACGGACAAGTGGTCGTGGTGAAGGACTTTGCACAGCAAGTCATGCGCGACTTTCGCGCTGTTTCACGCTTCCTGGCCGCGCTACGCGAGATGGACATTGAGCACGACAACGGATATGAAATCCTCGTCAAGCTGGCGGATGGGGCGTCGCCGGCGGACACCCTTTACCATCCTGCGATCCACGGCCACACATCGGCGGTGCCTGTCGCGACCCGCACCGCTGCGCAGCAGCGCCTCCAGACGCGAAGAGACTTTGTTGTGCGAGCGGTGCAACAGGCTTTAGTCGGCGTTGATTCTCCGTCCGCTAGTGGTGCGCAGAATGCCACACCGCCGCGTCCGTGGGCACGCGCCACATCGACCGATCACCCTGAGTTCGACGAAATCACAGAGGCGGATGCCTTTGTCGCTGAAAAGGAGGTCGAAGTTGTCTCCCGGATACGCCTGGCTAGCCACAACACCGAGGTCGACGCGGACGAGAGCAGCTCCATCTACCGCGATGACACCGGCATGGTGCTGTCTGACGTGCGGAGACTCACACCGCGCCGAGGCTCCGAGAGCGCTCCACGGGCCGACGGCGACTCGCGTAGCGGCCTTGTGGCGCCGCCGTCATTTGCCGTCTACGACGGAAAGCGCGGCGACCGCAAAGAGACCACCAGGCCCGGCAGCCCTGAGGATCCTGCACAAAAAACTACGACTTTTCCGTCAGCGCGGGTTCCGTTCTCCGTCATTGAGGAGACTCCACCGTCGGTGTCGAGGCCGCTGCGCCTGTCCTCAGGCACGCCGGCCGATGTGCCAGACGAGGCGTTGGTGACTCACCGCCAAAAAGATGCCAGACATTCCGTCAGTGAGGAACAGCACGCCTCTGTCCACGACAGCTTCCGACCCAGCTGCAACAGCAGTGGAATTCTGTCCGTGTCGGACATCCCCTTTGATAATGCAGAGGCGGAGAAAAACCGCCAACAACGTGGTCGTGAGGGGGCTGTCGTGGCCGATGCGGCCAGCGCGGTCACCGCCGAGGAATCTTCTCACACGCCATCGGGCAAGCCGCTGGTGCAGGAGGAGGAGGAGGAGGATGTCTCACCCGTCATTCGCCCTCCCTCGCGGCTCGGTGAGCACCACAGCGGCGAAGCCCACAACAATGATGATGATGGTGGCGACCACGTCACTGCGCTACCGCAGAATCCTGCGCACGACTTATCGAAGCGACCTGTCGAGAGGGACGCCGTCTCCGATGACGATATCGAGGCAGTGGACCTTCTCGGAGATGACTTTGTCTTGCCGTCCGAGCAGCAAGAAGACCGCACTGCGAACCACCAGAGTAGTGTCGCCGCGGTTGGTGCACGTGAGCAGGGCAGCAAGAATCCCGTGCCAACGCCGCGCTCTCTTCCGCCGCTCGCTCCCTCCCCACAAGTCAGCCCGTCGCAGTCCCCTGTTCCTTTTGCCTCGAGTGGAACATCCGCACCGGCGGCCGTGCCGGCTGAGGAAAAAACGCGTGTGCCACCGTCCTCGCGCACTCGTGTGGATGATGACGACGACGATGAAGACAATGAGCCGTCCCTGTTCTTCTACCCAGAGAGCGACAGTCGCGGTCGTGCGCGCGGGCCAACCGACGGGACCGCCGCCACGGCCGTGACGCCCCAGCAGCCGCCCCAGCAGCCTCCTCAGGAGCCTGTGCTTCAGGCGGTGGCGACGACAGACCACAGCTCCGTCACGTCGTCCGTCGATCGCGAGAGCGGGAGTCACACGTTCCACCACCGCGCGCCACCCTCGGCCGGCCTCTCCGTCGGCGGCAGCGCACCCCTCCCGCGGCTCCAGCGCTCCACGACCACGTCACCGCAGACAGTCGCCCTCGTGCCCTCCGCAGCGGACACGCCGGCCGGCCCGGTGCTGGTGCGCGCCACACCTGATGTGCCGCACGCTGACACCCCGACACAGGCACTGGCAGAGCCGCACAAGGCGTCGCCGAGCAAGCCCACCGCGCCGCGCCAGGCCGCGCGCCAGCCGGACACCGGTCTCACCCCGGAGGAGCTCAGCGGCGTCGAGGACACCATGGGGAGCGACTCTGCACAGCCGCCGAGTCCGCTTCCCGTGCCGGTGGACAGCGCGGCGCCGGCGGAGTCGGCGGAGGAGCCGATACGTCGTAGTGGCACCGCGCGGCCGTCCTCCGCGTCCCACCGCCGCACGCACCTGTCCAGCTCCGACGACGGCGAGGCAGACGCGGACGCGCGGGTGACCGCCTCGCCGAGCCCCAAGGCCGCGCGTGCGCCGCTGGACTCGCCCGACCGCGGCACCGACGGCGCGACTCGCCAGCGCTCCACCACCGTGCCCGGCGAGGCCGCCAGCCCCGCCCCTGCCCTTGGACTGCCCGCGGCACCCGCACACGACGTCCCCGCCGTCCTCGCGGCGGACATGCCCCTGCCGGCCGCGCCGCTCTCCGCCCCGTCGAAGCCGGCGTCGTCCGCCGCGGCCAGCCGCCCACGTGCGGCAGTGCTGACCGCCACAGAAAATATCGCCGCGTCGCTGGCCGTCCCGCGCGTGTACCAGGACCCGCCGGAGACGCGTCTGTCGCTGGCACGCGCGAAGCCCGTCGCGGCACGTGGCCCTAGCGCTGCGGTGGCCCCCGTTGTCGGCACGCCACACAAGAATAGCCCCCCCGCACCCGCCGTCGCGGCCTCGCCCACCGGCACGACACCGACAGAGGCCTCCCCGGACAAAACCGACTCGCCTCGTCAAAAGCGCAAGGAGGAAGTCGCGCGCATTTTGGAGCGCATTCGCCTCAAGAAGGCGGAGGACACCGCGCGCAAGGAGGCTGCGGAGGCGAAGCAGCAGACGGCCTAAACGCGGGGAAACAAAATGCGGCGCGTTTCTGTCGGTGGGCGAGCCAGCTGAGGGTGGCGCAGACGCCTCACAAGGACAGCACGCAAAATGAAGAACGGCAAAAACGAAAACAGAGTGTCGTGATGTTTGACGTTTTTTCTTTTTTTCTTTCTTCCTTTCGTCTTTTTTTTTTGTCGGATTTGACCCAAGGTGCCACCATTTTTTTTTTTTCTGTTTTCGAGCCTGCATAGAGAGTGTTTTGCTTTTAGCGTCCGCACGTGTGTGGATGTTTGTTCATTGTGTGTTGTTGTTGTTGTTTTGTGTGTGTGTGTTTCTGAGTGTACATAGTTGTGCTTCTTCTTTCCTTCGTGTTTTCTTTCCTTGTTTTGTGCTTGACGCACCGTCAGTAGTTGTGATGGCGAATGACGCACAACTGCATTCTAGAGAGCAGCCGCTCGTTACAAAAAAAGAAAAAAAAGCAATCAGTGCACGGAACAAACGGCGCATCAGCGGGGAGAAAAAAAAGGAAACAGACAGGGCAGCTCGCCTGTTGTGGATGAAAGAAAGAGGCGGGGAACCCCTGACAGAAATGAGAGCGTGGATTTCTAAAATCCAAGCGCTCTGAGAGCACACAGATCTGTCGTCGACACGCGCGTCTTTGTGTCGTGGCACAGTCCGAAGAAGCCCACACGCACACACGCACCATCACTGTGTCATCACGCGGCTACATGCCTGCCTTGCTGTATTGCGTATGTGCGCTGCTCCTAGTTATTCTAACCACCAGAACGTATACTCAGCCCTTTTTTCTTTTCCCTCCTGTCCTCCACAGCAATCCTTCTCCTTTTTCTCCGCACAAACGCACAAACACATTCGCTCTCTCTCTCTCTCTCTCAAGCTTCCAAGAACAAAAAGCACGCGTCTGCGTGAGAGAAGGAGAGAGAGAATCGCCGCGTCGCACCGCTACTGACTGTGCTGACGATTATTTTTTCCCCCAAAGGGAAAAGGCACCTCTTGTCGTTCTTGTTTTGTTTCTTCTGTACTGTTACGATAGAGGGAGAGCGCGTCATTTTAGAACAAAAAAAACTCCCACATGTCTGCACACCGGCCCGCCCCCCATAGATCGCCTGTGAGCATGGCGGACGTCGACACCATCTCCGCTCCCCCGCGACCCCTGTCGCAACGCCCGGGCCCCACCCCCGCGACGTACGAGCTGGACGTGCCCTTTTCCTCGCCACCACGTCCGGCCACCACGGCGGCCGGTACGTCCGCGTTGGAGGATGTCATTTCATCGCTGGACACCTCTGCCCAGATCGCGGTCGAGGAACAGGCGCCCCACGCGGCCGCTCGTCCGTCGACGCGCGTGCGGCCCACGCCACAGCGCGGCCCTTCGCAGGCCACGACCACACCGCCGACCTCCTCGGCGTCGTCCTCCGACAGCGCGCCCGCCACCGCGGCTGTCGTGCCGCGCGCTCCTAGCCGTGATCGCGGCGAGGTCGTCCCCAGCGCGGAGGCCTTGTACGCCCATCGTCGCGGTCCTGTGCCGCACCACACCCACCCGGACCCGCTGCTCGACCGCATGGAGGAGAAGGAGAAGGTCTTTGACGAGAAGGTCAAGGAGATCGACCGCACCTTCTACCGCGTCGGGCACCAGCTCGTCGTGCGCGATGACATCATCGAGCGTCTACAGCGCGAGCTCGAGCGGCTGCGACGAGAGCTCGACACCACGCCCGCCTTTTCGTCTGTCGAGGCCCAGCCGCACGCGTCGGCGTCGTCAGACCCGTTGCTGTCCGCCGCCATGGCCGCGCGCCATCGCGACTGGCAGCAGCGGGAGCAGACAATGGTGGATCAGCTCTCGCTGCTGACACAAACGCTGAAAGAGGAGAGGGACAGCGCCCGCCAGGCCCGCGACGGTGCTGTGGACGAGGTCGTGCAGCAGCTGCGCGCGGCGCTCGCGCACAAGCAGCAGGAGGCCGCCGAGCAGCACGCGCTCATCGCGCGCCTCCGAACCGAGCAGCAGGCGACGCAGCAGAGCCTGCGTGAGCAAAAGAAAAAATTCCGTCAGCAGATCGAGTCCCTGCGTGACGCCCATCAGGCCGACCTCGCGCAGCTGGAGGGCCACTTCCACCAGCTCGAGGATCGCTGTGCGCGGGCGGAGGGACAGCGCCGTGAGGTGGAGCAGGCGGGCAGCGCCACGCAGGCGCAGCTGCTCGCGCTGCGTCTCTCCGCCGATCAGGACCGCCACCGCGACGACGCGCACCAACGCGCGCTGCACGACGACCGCGCGCGGCTTCAGGAGGAGGTCGATGTGGTTCACCTGAGCATGGCGCGCCTGCTGCAGGTGATGGAGCAGGTCCCCGTGCTGCACGACTTTCTCCGCTGGCACGAGATGAACCACGAGTTTGTTTTCCTCGGCTACCCGACACGCTACTTTCACGGCAGCGCCGACGCCACCGCATGGGAGGCAACGCGTGACGGTCAGCCCCCTTGTGCGCAGGGACGCAGCCGGCGCACGCCGTCGCCGTCCTTTCAGCCTCGTGCCTCGACGCCGCCGCGCGCACGCAGTCGGCAGTCCGGCCGTGATCCGTCGTCCTTTCTGGACGGGACCGGACGCAGCGGGGAGACGGGCGTCAGCGACGGCGTGTACAGCGGCCGGGCGAGCGCGCAGGACACGAAGAATGTGTGGCTAAACGAGAGCTGGGTCTCGGCCATCCAGTCCATTGTGCAGGCAGAGAACCAGTACCTGCGCCTCCGACGGATCAAGCTCTACGAGATGGAGGAGGCCGCGCAGCTCAGCGAGCAGCTGCCGACCGCCCGCGATGTGCTCGAGGGCCGGCAGCAGGAGAGGGACTACTGGGTGCCCTTCGCAGTCTTTGAGGAAGCCCAGCGATTCAAGAACAAGTTCTGCCCGCGCGTGCCGGCCGTGTCGCACTTCTTCCCCTTTTTAACGCAGCTCAACCGCATTTGGAATGCGCGCCTGCAGGAGCGGGTCCGCGTGCTGAAGAAGAAGCTGACGGCGAGCGAGCGCCAGCTGCAGGAGGCCAATCGCCGCTACACGCGCCTGACCGGCAGTCGCGGCCGTCTGGGCCCGATGTACGAGGGCCTCAGCCGATCGGTGAGTGCCGCGACCGAGGCGGATCTCTCGCGGCGCGACTGGGGCGCTGTCACGCCGCGCGCGCACAGCCTTGACAAGGCCCTCACTGCCACGGAGGAGGCGCACTATCGCCTGCGACGCGATGTCCGCCTGAACGTCGTGAGCCAGGCCAGCCTGCAGCTGTTCCATCAGTACGACGCACTCGTGGCGCACGCGCTGAGCTGCGCGCGAGAGGCAGAGGCGGCGGCAGCGGTGGCGGAGGCGTCCGCTTTGGAGGGGGCGCCGAGGACGCGCGGACAGACGGACATCGCCATCACCGCGTGGAGCCGCGCCCGTCCGCGTCCGAGTGAAGGGCCGCAGCGGTGGGCACCGCACGGGCCATCCGCCCTCGCAACAGCCGAAGAGGAAGAAGAAGAGGAGGAGGAAGAGGAGGAGGAGGAGGAAGTGCTGGCGTACAAGGCAGCGCAGCGGGGCGTTCCCCCACCGCTCCCTCGCACAGACATGCCGGAGCCTGGGCTGGGCCCATCGCACGTGGCCGCTGCCCAGCAGGAGGTCCGCCACCTGCGCGAGCGCGTCGGGGCCGTGGGCGACCACCTTTTGGCGCAGGTGCTCGCCTGCAGCCAGGACCTGCTCGAGCTCATCGCGGCTCTCCGTGCGCGCGTCGAGCGTGGCACGCACGTCGCAGTCGGTGGCCCCACCCACGGCAGCGGCCTGTTCTCCGGTGTGTCCACGCACCAGGCGCGGCCGATGGCAGGCGCGGACGCGCTGTCAGACGAGGCCTCCACGCTGACCGACTCCAACTCGCCGAGTCACATTCTCCAGCGCGACATTCGCGACCTGCTGCGCGCGCAGTACGGCGGCCCCACACACGCGCAGCCGCGCAGTCAAACGGCCACCCCGACGCGTCATGCCGACGGTGCCGCCGCGGGCCTGGCCACCGCGGAGTCCAGCCAGCGTGAGGGCAGCTCGGCGGTTTGGGACCAGGCCTTGCCCTGTGTGATGGAGACCGTTGTCGACTACAGCAACGAGGTGCGACAGATTGTCCTGGAGGCGTACGAGGCCCTTCAGCGCATCGCCCATGACAGGACAGACGGATATTAGATACACTTGGCACTGGTCTGTGAGTGCTTTCTTTTCCTTTTTTTTTTCTTCCCTTTTCTTTTTGTTTCTTTTCTAGCACGTGTAGTCTCCCCTCGTGCACGTGCGTGTTCACTCTGTTCTCTGTACAACGACAAAAATATATATATAGATGGTGCGTGTTTGGGTGGTCTTGCCTGACAAAATGAAGGAGGCATACGCAGAATTGTCTTGCTTACCTGTCGAGCAAAGCCACCGATACCCGAAATTTGGGAGAAAGAAAACTGGCCTCTAGCGAGTGTGCGCAGTTTCACGGTTGCTTCGCCAGGTCCCCTTTCCTTCGGAGGTGTCTTCACATTTTTTACTCTGCATGCCTTCCCCCATCACCTGTTCCGCAGCCACGCTCCATTCCAGATCTCCCTTCTCCTCCTTCTCCTTGTCGCATTTGTACGTTTCACTTTTCGTGTCTCTTATTTCTTCTCCGGGCGGAAATTCAGCGTGCAAAGAACAACTATATTCGCAGTTACATATCGCGTGGCGCTTCGCCGCTTTTTATTGTACTTTTCTACGGCTCCTGTTCGTGCTGGGCAGCCGCACCAGGCTCTTCTTCCTCCTCCTATTCCTCCTTCTCTTGTTGCTCGCGACCCTCGACATGACTTCCGTCCACCACCTTCCTGAGGTGCTCATGGCTGTGGCGCAGTACCAGCCCCGTCAGGCGCACGGCCCCCGTCACGCAGACGGCACCGGCACCGCCTCGGCTGCACGTACGCGCATCCACGACCGCCCCTCGCTGGCGTGGAGTGCCGCACACCCCGTTGCGCGCCTGACAACAGAGATGCGCGCGGCCGAACGGGTCGTGTTCTTCGACACCACGGGTCGGGGAGGGCCAGCGAAGGAGGCGAGCGCGCGGGTGCTGTCCTCGACGTCGGCGCTCCCCGCGGAGGCGCGTCGGGTTGTTTTCGCCAAGGAGAAGGACACGGCCCCGCGGTGGCGGCGCTGGCTCCGCCGGCTCGATTTTGCCGAAGTCAACGTTCTCGATGATGCAGACGCGGAGGATGCCGACGGGACCACGCGCTTGGATGGCACGACTGGCAGCACCTCGACCACCGCCACCACCGCCACCACCACCACTAGCAGCACGGTGACGGCGGCTGTCCAGCGACGTCGGGACTGCGGTGTCGAGATGGGGGGGCTCGTCTCCGTGCTGGTCTCGCGCGAGTACCTCCTGTCCCGCGGCTCGTCCACCGTCCGCGCGGCCCCGACGCGTGCGGCGGCCGAGTCGGCCTCGTACGTGTCGCACCAGATGTCGTCGCTGCCGTCGCTCCGCGCGTGGCTCGCGACGCACACGGACCCGCCTGAGCTGGCGCACTATCTCCCCACCGGTACCGAGGCTGACTTCTTTCTCTTTGCCCCTGCCACGGTCACGCAGGCGTGGCTCTCGCTTCCTGAGGCCGCGACTTTTGCGCGTGGGGCCGGTGGTCGCCGTGGTGGTGGTGTCGATACAGGACCGTCGAGCTCGCTGGACAGCCAGCGGCATCGGTCGAAGTCTGCAGCGGCTACCTACGTCGCGGCCCGGTTTGCCGAGTCCGACCGCACCGCGGCTGACAGCGCCTTTGTCTACCGCCGTCTCTTCCTCAGTGACACACACGCCGTGAGTCGCCTGCTGCTCGACGCCTCGCGCTGGTGGTTTCAGCGGCCGATCGCGTGGCACGAACTGCCGCGCGCCTGTGCGCGGACGCAGGGCGATGCGGCTCAAGCTACCGTGGTGCCGCCCATCCAGCTGAAGCTCGTGGATGATCTCTTCTCGACTCCGCTGTGGACGCAACTGGGTACGCGCTGGCTGCGTCACATCTACGCCGTTCACGATGGCCTGCGTGGTGGGGGGCCGCCGCGACCGCTGCCGCCGTGCGCCATCACGCGCTATGTGGCGCGTTGCTGGAGCAGCGGTAGGCACGTCTCTTCGGACGACTCCTTGTCCTCTGCGCACGCAGCCCCTCCGTCATTCATGGCGAACCTGGTCATGATGGGCTACGCCATCCTCGCGCTGTGGTACGGCCTCTTCGTCGTCGTCCGGCAGTTTCTGGCCACGCGTCGTGTGCACGATGAGGGCACGGCCAGCTCTGTGCACGCCGCTGCCGCTGCCGTAGCCGACCCTCTTCGTGCTGCCGTGCACGCCGCGCTGGATCGAACGGACTCGGCGCAGCGTGGAGCGCTGTGGCGCAAGCTCGGCGTCACGTACGCGGCACAGCTGCAGGCCCTCGACGTGAGCTACACGAGCGTGTCCGGCAGCGATCTGCTGGCCGTGATGGACGGCACGACCTCCGCGGCGACACAACTCCCCGGCCCGTCGGCGCTGCGCACGCTGGATCTCTGCGGGTGCCGCTGCCTTCATCACGGTGCACAGGCCCACGCACGCCTCCCCACCACCACTGAGACCGGTGTCGAAGAAACTGCGGAGGCCGGGGCGCCCTTCACCGACCCGCTGACCCGCGCCCTGCAGTGGCTGCCGCCGCACTCCGCCCTCGGACGGGCCTTGGCGATCGCGACGTGTGCCGGCGGGCTGCAGCTCGTCAGCGCCTCGGGCTCCTCCCTCGATGATCGCGCGCTGCGCGAGCTCGGCCACGTGTGTCTGCTCTTGGAGGCCACGCAGCGTGCCTCCCCGGCGACGGCTGACGGTCTGGCCAGCGCCTGCTCTGGAACGCGCGCGGTCGTGCGGCCGTCACTGCTCGCGATGGACATGACCAGCTGTGACGCCGTGACGAACCTGAATCCGCTCAGCTTTGTCGGCTCCCTCCTGCAGCTCCTCGTGGCCTTCAGCGCGGTGCACTCGGCGAGCATCACCTACCTGGACGGCAGCCACTACGCCACTGTCTTGGCCGAGCTCCTGGCGCCCTTCACGGAAGCCGATCGCCACGCGCGTGCCGCCCATCAGCTGCTCTGTGGCAGCGCACCAGACGTCTCGCGCACCTCGGCGAGCACGGCCGTGGTGAACGATCCTGTGCGTCGCGCGGCACGCCATGGGCTCTACCGCACCTTTTGCAGCCACTTCTACCACCTCGACTTTGCCTACTGCATCCCTCTCGAGGACATCAACAGCCTCGGTCGCCAGCGTGCGCTGCAGTACGTGAACACGAGTCACTGCCGGCTCACGGACGATGGCGTGAAGCAGCTCTCCGGGCCGGGCGCTGGCCGCGGTGGCACGACGACGCCGGACGGTCCGCCGCTCCGCGTCGTCATCGCCGAGTTCTGCGATCTGCTGGGCACCTTGGAGGGCTTTGCGTGGCTGTCACAGCTCAAGAAGCTCTACGTGCGCAGCTCCAGCCTCACCGACGCCGGCCTCGCCGCCCTTGCCGCACACGCGTCTCCACTCGAACTGCTGGAACTCAGCTACTGCCCCAAGGTGGAGAACCTGGCTTGCCTGGCGCGCCTGCCGCAGCTGCGGACCTTGATTCTCGATTGCACAGAGGTGAAGCGCGACGGGGTGAAGGGCCTGGCCGCGTGCCCCGCGTTGCAGACGCTGTCGCTGCGCTGCTGTGCGGACTTTGCCTCCGTCGGGGCGTCCAAGGATGTGTTCGACACGCACGTCGTGAAGATCCCGACGCTGACGCACTACGTCTATGAAGACCTGATTGGCGATGAGGCGTACCGTGAGTACGAGTGACGGTGTGATTCCCTGACGGGTCGAAACTAGAACAAAAAGCGACAAGATATCAGAAAAAGAATAAAAGTGTGATGCGTTGCAAAGATATGCGTGTTTGGTTGTCTGTGTGGGTGGATGCGCGTGTTGGACATGTTATATCTTACTCGTCCGTCGCACAATCTTTCCCTCCTCCCCCCCATACTGCCTGTCGAAGCAGTCCGTCTCTTTCCTCTGCTGTGTATCATTCACTCCTTCTTCCTTCTCTCACCCCCCCCCCCCCCCTCGTTCTCCCCCTCTGATTTTCTCCACGTGCCTTGTCTGCCGCCCTGATGCAGAATACTCAGAGTATAGTTTATACCTTTGCTTGTGTGCCTTGACAACAGGAGCCACCACAAGCAGCTCTACCGCGAACGAATACTTAGCGCGCTGCCCAGACGATGAACTTTGGTGGGATGCGTGGTCGCCATGGTGGTGCGGAGGCCGCCACGGAGGACCTCACGGATACGGCCGAGACGATTCAGATCTCGTCGCTCGCGCTTCTCAAGATGCTGCTCCATGCCCGCGCGGGCGTCCCTCTGGAGGTGATGGGCCTCATGATTGGCGAGCAAATTGACAGCTACACGATCCGCGTGGCCGATGTCTTCTCGATGCCGCAGACCGCGACCGGCCAGTCCGTGGAGGCTGTCGATCCGGAGTACCAGGTGCACATGCTGGACAAGCTGAAGCTGGTCGGCCGTCATGAGAACGTCGTCGGCTGGTACCACAGCCATCCGGGCTTCGGCTGCTGGCTGTCCTCCGATGACTTGACCACCGCCACGGGCTACGAGAACTTGACGCCGCGCAGCGTGTCTGTCGTGGTCGACCCGATCCAGTCTGTCCGCGGCAAGGTCGTGATTGACGCTTTCCGCACCATCTCGCAGCAAACGCTAACGGAGATGATGACGCGGCCGTCGTCCGGGGCTTTTGCCGAGCCTCGTCAGATCACCAGCAACATTGGCTTTCTCTCCAAGTCGTCGCCGGTGGCGCTGTCGCGTGGCTTGAACCGGTACTACTACAGCATGCCCATCACCTTCCGCAAGAAGAGCCACGAGCTCAGCCTCCTCATGAACGTCTACAAGAAGGGGTGGCAGGAGGGCCTCAAGCTGGCCAATGTGCAGCAATTCAAGAAGGACACCCGCGAAAGCGTGCGCGAGCTCATCTCCCTCGCTCGCCAGGCGGAGAAGTTCATTTCTCAGGGGCAAGATGAGGACGATGTCGGCAACGTGGGTCGTGTCAACGCGATGACCCACCTGCAGATGGAGGCCGAGAATGTCATTCAGCGCAACCTCAACGAGTCTGTCGGTGCCATGATCAACGCCGTCGTGTTCTAACGTGCGCAAGGCAGAAGAAGAAAAACAAAACTCATGAGCACGGTGGAGAGGCGAAGAAGGAAAAAAAGAAGTGAGGCAAGAACACCCAGAAGCTTAGGGGAAAAAGAAGAACGAAAAAAGGGCGAAAAGAACTAAACAATTTCCTTTGGCACTGAGAACAAGACAAATGTGTCGGTCTTCCTTTTTTTTTTTGCTAGCACTTTCTTTTCTTTTTTGGTTTGACCCTCTATTTTTCGTGCGGTCCACTCGACTCACTGTTTGCTCATGCTGTATTCTCTCTGTGACGTTTGTTCTGGCGGTGTCTATATGTGTTTTCTTGGCGCAACTCTGATGCAGACACGCAGTGCTTCTCACGCGTGTCTTTTTTTTTTTTATCCATGTTTTGTCCTCCCTATTTCCATGTTGATTGACTTCAAACACAAAAAAAAAAAAAACATGACGACGAGTAAGAAGAAGAAGAACACGTCGCAAGGCGTTTTTTCGACGTATCGTCGGTGGCCATGTGCGTGTTCTGACAACTTCTGTGTGTGAGCGCGTGATGCAGCAATGGGCACGGTCACAATTCCTATTTTTTGCCTTTGTGACACTGTGATCGCAAATACAGAATGAGAGTCAGACGGTGTGGCTGTATTCGAGTCGCTTCCGCAGGAGGAGAAGCAGCACGACCACGTTCTCTCCTCATATAGGTACGGTATTGACTCCACACACACACACACACTTCATTTCCATTTTCAACCTTAATGATCGCTTCTCTCTCACGTCTACTATTCACCATCTTGCTCCTCCCTGCTTCTTTTCCGTTTGCGAATGTCTGTCCGAACAAAACGTCATTGTCTTTCACCCCTGTTAGTATATTCGTGTGAAATAATTCACCAACCGACACAAAAGAAAAAGCACACTTCTCGTTTACTTTTTCATCCGCTAACTTTACTTAACCAACCAATTGCCCTCCAGCACACCCTTTCACCGTACCGCTTGTTCGTGCAGCGCACACAACCAAGCAGTAGAAACACAAAACTGTGTTGGCCTCTCTCTCATCAACAAGAAAAAAAAAGGGTACGACCACACACACAAAAAAGAAAAAAAACTCCACATCTGAGGATGTCCAGCCCCTCTGAACGCGCGCGTGATGCCGCCAGTGCGAACGGTAACAGCCGACCGGTGATGCTCACGCCGAGCACGCCAGTTCCGTTGCTGCGCATCGAGTCGTTGCAGCCCCCCTTCCTGGGCGAGCACGACGATGAAAGCACCACCGGCAGCCATGGCATGCCCTCCCCGCTGTCACACGCAGGCCAGCCGTCATCGCCACGCGGCATGATGGAGCCCAAGGCGCGGCGTGTGCGTGCGCGCACGCACAGCGATGACAGCCAGGGCAGTCCGCTGCACCATCGCCGTCTGTCCAGCAGCAGCACCGCTTCTGTCAGCGGCTTGTTCGCCCTCGCCGGTGACGGCGTCGTCGTTGACGACGTGTGCCGGAGCACATCACCACGCGAGGAGCCGCAGGACGGGCTGCCCACACCGATTTTCTTCGCCTACACCCATCACGCCGTCACGCTCGACAGCGCCGGTGAGCTCGTCTTCCCTGACCACACGGCCGAGCCGCACAGTGTCCTGGGCAGCGCCGCAGCGAGCTTGAACGATTCGCGTACCAGTGCGGTGGACAGCCGCTCCGCGACCCTCTCCAGCAGCGGCTCCCACACCGCCAGCTCTGCGCAGTGCGTCGTCAGCCCCATCACCTCGCGCGAAGGCTCCTACTACCCGCGGCCGTCGTGCACGGTGCGTGTTGCCAGCCGACTCGCCTCCGACGCGAGCGCCGGCAGCCGTCTGACCACCGCACACACGACGCCGACCTCCACCGGTAGCGCGACTCCGCCGCAGCGACGGCCGTACTTGTGCCACTTCGCGGGAAGCTCGCCGGACCCGATGGAGGACCGGCCGCCCCTGCCCAGTCGCCTGGTGGGGACGTCGGGCAGCTTGAGCCTCAGCGGGCACGCACTGACCCACGGTACCGCGCTGCCGCTGCCCAGTCACCGCAGCATGCGTCCGCAGCGCCAGAGCGGGGCTGGGGAGGGCAGCCTGACGGCCTCCGATGTCTTGCAGACCCCGCCGCAGTTTGGCAGCTCGGGCTTCTTCAGCGGCCCCGCCTACTTGTGCCTCGCGGACACACTCGATCGCAGTCTCGATGCCACCGCGGAGGGCAGCCACGCCGCACCGCTCGCGCCGTCCACCAGCGATGTGCCGACACCGCTGCACTATGCGGCGCACCCCAGCACGCGCCTCAGCCGCATGCAGCCCACGGTCAACGCGCCGGCCGCCCCAGCCGCCGTCGTGCCGCGCGCACGTCGTAGGACAAATCGGCTCGGGCCGCTCATTGAACTACTGTCGTGCGGCAGCAGCGACGAGGAGGACGAGGAGGACGAGGAGGCCCAAATGGCGAAGGATGCCGCGCGGGCCCAGTGCTCGGCCGCCGACCAGGCTGTGTTCGCCACGCGCTACCGCCAGTTCCTGCGCGATCACGTCGCGAACAAGACCAACGCACGCGGCAGCCGAAGCCATGTTGGTGGTGGGTGGCCGCTCCGCACAAACTTCGCGACGACGCCGAACACGCCCGTCGAGCCCAGCCGCGGTTCACGCACGGGCTTCGCCGCCCCTGCGAGTGACGAGCGACGGCACGTGCCTCTGAGCGGCGCGGGCGGTGGTGGGAGTGCCGCGCGACACGGTCTCATTCACACGGGCGGCGGTCATGCCGGCTACTCGGGTCCCTGGCGCCAGCGCTCGGCTCTTCCTTCACCGCGTCGGAGCACCACCACGAAGACCGCGTCGGCGGAGTCGGACATGCCCTTGGCGATCGCGTCGGCCCCTGCGCCAGACGGCCACCTCGGCCTGCACCTCGCCTGCTTTGGCCACCCCAGTGGTGCCCGCCTCTCGCGCTCGCAGAGTGCGCGGAACTCGACGAGTTGCGGCTCGCAGGGTCACCGCGGCCTCAACTCCGCGGCGCTCGACGGCTCTGAGGCCGCCTCGCCTGTTCAGTACGAGGCCTCGTGCGGCTCACCGCTGTCCATCCACAGCCGCCTCAGTCGCCACCGGCGTCGCGTCACTCGGGTGCGCGTGAACGAAAAGAGCGGCTCCGACGGCACCTCGCACATGCAGGCCAGTCCGCGCTCGAGCTCCCTCACCGACCTCTGCTCGCCGTTCGGTCTGCGCGTGGCCGACAAGGCCAGCTCCGCGTGGCTGCCGCGCGTCACGTCGCGCAGCTTCATCGTGGCGGAGCCCTCGTGGCAGGACGGCGAGCTGGATAGCGGCAGCCTCGCCGCGCCCAGTGTGCCCGTGAGCTCAGCCAGCCTGTCGCGGTCGTGTGTGCTGCTGTCCGCGCGAAGCCGCTCGGCGACCCATCGCGCGCGTCGCGTGTCGGATGCGAGCAAGTTCACCATTGGCGGTGATGACGGGTCTAGCTGCGCAGATGCGTGGTAGAGAGGCTGGGTGTTGTTGTTTTTTTTTGTTGTTGTTGTTGTTGTTGTTGTTGTTGTTGTTCTTTCTTTCCATCTTTTGCTCTCTCTCCTTGCTGTTTTGGACCCCTCTCTCACACACATCGACCTCCCAACGAAAACGCGTGATGGTGGTGCAACGGATCTGTTATAGATCAGACAGCATTTACTTTTTTGAAAAGAAAGGAGACACATCAGATTCAAAAACAATAAAAAATAATCTTCATTATCTTTGCCCCACTCTCACACGTTTGAACTCTGACTTGTGCCACAGAGCTATCAAATATCATAGGTGGCCTTTCACCTTTGTTCGCCGCTTCCCTGTTGTTTCTTTTCGTCGTCGGCGACCAGCAAGGTGAGCACCACGAATCATTCCTATACACCGAAAGCCCAGCAGCAACCGTTGACGTTGGTGCTGAGCTCATGAACTGATTCGATGCTCGTGTGCCCTGCATAGTTCTGTGTGTGCTTTGCAAGCGTGTTTTTTTTTGCTTTTTTTTTCCTTTGGGCACTGACTACGTTGACAATTCGCCACTGCGAATCAATAAACATGTCAGTTTGTTTGTTTTTTTCATTGGCCCCGCTCCATTTAGCTCAGTGCACAAATGTGCGTTTCCTTGTTTTCATTCTTGGTTTTCACAGCTCACTTAGTTATTCCCAACTGTTATTCATGGGACCTAGTGTCTCAACGCAGCATTTCTATACAACATTTCGATTGCTTTCTTTCCTTTCCTTTCTTCTTTCTTTTCTTTTTCTTTTTCTTTTTCTTTTTGGCTGCTTTATAACAACGCGCTTGTGCTGTTTGCACGTCCCACGGGAGGAACCTTGAGCCTACGCTTCAGACCTCATGCCGAGAGACTGCCGCACAGTGAGCCCATTCCACAGAGTTTAATGATCGATGCTAAAAAATTGTAAAAAGTAATCATCATCATATCTAACACACACGCCTGCAGTCCTTGTATACCAGCTCCATAGGTCAAAAAGCGGGTCGCTTCTGTCCTTGTAAACACTCGATTTCCTAAGTAGGCACATTGTTTTTTTCTCCTTTTCAACGTTTTGTTTTGTTTTTGCTTTTATTGGAATAAGCTGGAGCGGCAGAGAACCGGAACGAGAAGCATGTATTGCCTACATGTATTTTTCTGCGCGATTCTGTTCCTCAATGTCTTTTTGTGTCTCTTGTTCGATTTAGTGAAGCTTTATTGTGACGCAACACACACACCAAAAAAAAAATATATAGCAATCCGTTTAGACTCTGCGCAGCCACATTTTTCGCGTTTTCACACTTTTTCTTTTTTTTTCTTTTTCGCAGTTCCACGGTCCTTTGTGTCTTAATATTGTTCTCGTTTTTATCTCTGAGAAAGACGATCTTCGAGAGTGCGGCAGCCCCTCTCCTTCAAATTGGTTCTTGCACGATTTTTTTTCTACTGATGTCAGCCACCTTTCTGCCACTGTTCATGCCACATGTAGTTCAGAAAGTGATGTAAATGCGTGTACAGTCATGCCTCTTGATGTTCATCACGACAGCGGACACTTTTTTGTGTTTTGCTTCTCCCTTTTCTTCTTTCACACTTTTTTTTTATTCCAATTTTTTCTTTTCAGCCTACTCTGATGCGCTCACAACGACGCTATACACCTGTCGTGGAAATTCACTAGCAAATACAAATGAGAAAAAAGGTGGTGATACCATGAAAGGTTGTACAACACGCACGCAAGTGCCCCGGCTCTCGGTGTATTTGTCTGTTTGTTGAGTCCCCCTTGTTCATGTCGGTCTCTCTCTTTTTATCTCAGCTTTTCAAAGTGAACATCGTGCGTTGTACCCTTCCTCTTTCTTTCTTTTTCTTTTCTTTTTTTGCTTCAAGTTTTTCACGGTATCGATTTGATCGCTTTTTCAGGAGTGTGTCTTCTAGTTGTTACTTTTCGCGCGCGCGTTAATCTCAGTTGAATTCCGCTCTTTTTGTTTTCACCTCTCCGAAGGTGCATCTTTCTTCAAACTACTATGCAAGTCAGATCAATCACAGCACGTGGGTCTTTGTGTAGGCGCTGTGCAGGTAAAAAAAAATACCTTTTTTTTTTTTTTGCGATGTCAACCCATGACGTATGGTGCGCGTGTGTGAGTGCGTGGGTGTGTATCACCACGACTGAACCCGTGCAGCTTAGTCGGCGCATTGGACGGCGGTGTGCTCGCTGTGTCGCGCGATGTCATTCTGAGCTCCCTTGAGGTATTTCTGGGCAAGTAGCCTTCTCATGTCTCTTCCTTGTCAGTTTTCTATCCTTCCACCCCTCTCTCTCCTTCTCTACGTCCCTCTCTCTCTCTCTCTCCTTGCTCGGTACGGAAACGCAAAAAGTGAAAAAGAAAAAAGCGTCAGCCTTTTTGATTCCGCGCGTGTCTCAGAGGCACTCGCCACCTCACCGAAAAGCCTGTCCTCGCTGTCTCTGTCTCTTTCTCTGTCTCTGTTGCTTTTTCTTCGTTTGTTTACGACAACATTTACTCTTTTTATTTTCCCTTTTTTTTTTACTCTTCTCTTCTTCTTTTCTTTTTTTTTCAAATGCTCGGCCTGCCATCGATTACGATCGCCCGCAACTACGACAAGCTGGTGGAGTCCGCCGGGAGCAGCCACCGCGGGTCAGCCAGTACCAGTCGCAAGAACAGCCCGCCCCGTCGCGCAAGTGAGCCGCAGCCCGACAGCCGCGAGATGCCGCTGCCCCTGTCTCAGGCCGAGGCCGCCACGGCACCTGACGCGCATCGCGGCACCACACCCAAGAAGCGTGCCTCGCAGGGGCCGACCCTGCTTCTCCCACCGCAATCCAAGCCCACCCCCACTCCACCGGTCGTGCCAACGGCGTGCGATGACACCGTTACGTTTGCGCTGCCTCGCGCCAAGACCACGCAGGACGCGATCGCGCAGCTCCGGCGCATGCAAACGCGCCGCGCATCCTCCGCCGTGGCCGCCTCCGCCACCGCCACCGCCACCGCTGCCGCTGCCGTCAGCCCCACCACGTCGAGTGTGCGTGCCTTGGACGACAAGGCCAACAAGGCAACGAGCGCGCGCGGCGCCAGCTCCACCACTGCAGGGGCCGCCGCGGCCCTCCGACGCGTCGCCTCGACATCCGCGGTGCGTCTGGACGAGCTCGACGGCAGTCGCGAGGCCTCGCCGCTGCCGAGTGCGGCCCAGGCCTCGCCGGTCACCTCCGAGGCGCGTGTCTCTGTGTCCGTCCCACCGCCCAAGGGCGATCTGCCCGCGACACTGCAGGAGTTTCACGCTAGCCCGCACTACGTCGTCTCCCTTCATGCAGCGCGTCAGTCGGTGTTCGACGATGCCCTCAGCGGCTTCCACTCCTACACGGCCCGCGAGGCCGAGGAGCTGAAGACGTACCGCGAGCTGCAGTCGCAGCGCAAGGCTGCGCAGCACCCGGTCAGCTACAACCGCAAGATGGACTTCGAGGGGGGCTCTGTGCACATCAACGCCACCCCCGTGTACAAGGACCCGCTGGAGGAGCTGCAGGCCTCCATGAAGGAGGGCGAGGCCCTGCCGGCCTCGGCGCTGTTTCTCCTGCGCTCGCACGATGCGCAGGCGCTGCTGGAGCGCTCCGGCGCGACGGCCCCCACGCACGACGATGGCGAGGCCGCCGCTGCCGTCGAAGGCAAGGAGGCGGCCGCTGCGACGACGACCGAAGCTGGTGCTGCCGGGGGTCCACCGACCGCCCACGCGGATGTCAAGGCCGACGAGGACGCCAAGAAGCTCGCGGAGCTGTGCCGGGCGGAGGTGTGCCTGCGGACGCGCATTCAGGAGCGCCTCTATGAGCGCCAGCGCATTCCACTCATGTTCCGCCGCCGGGCCCCACCGAAACCATCGACAACGCCCGCCCCGCGCCGTGCGCCGCCCACGAGCAAATCCGCCAAAAAGACGCTCAGCACCACTTCCAAGACGCTCTCATCGAGCGACCTCGCCAGCCAGGCGGTGCTCGAGCATCCTCCGCCCGCGACGGCTGGTCCCATCAAGTTTGGGGCCAGCACGCCGCCCTTGCGTCCGGAGTGGCCGTACGTGTACGAGCAGTTCCAGCGCGATCTGCACCGTGAGGTGCTTCTCGTCAACGGCACGCGCTACACCAACCCGGAGGACGCCGTCGCCGCCATCGAGAGCTTCCTCGACTACTGCTACGACCTCGGACTGGCCAAGGTGCAGAAGCGCGCGGCGGCCGTCGCGGAAAAAAAAGAATCCCAAAGGGCCACGCGCGGCTTCTTCGAGAATCTGCTCGAGACGGTCACGACGTTCGCCGATGACGTCGCCCGTGCGGCGGTGGGCGGTCCCACGGATGCCAGCCACGCGCAGGCGAGTCTCTACACAACCGACCAGGTGCACCGCGGCGAGCTTCTGTACGAGGCCACGCGGCAGGTCGTGCTCGCCGCGCAGCAGTCCTTCATGGGGTTTCCCTATCAGCTCCTGTGCGAGCAGGTCGGGACGGAGCGGATCGCGCTCGCGCTCGAGGAGCTCGAGCAGGAGATGGACGCGTGGATGACGGCCGCCAACCTCGCCAAGGAGGAGGACGACGACATGAGCCCCTCCTTGCAGAGCTCGCTGATCGGCTCGCCGACGCACCGCAACTCCTCGTTGTCCGCCGCCCACGCGAGCTTCGCCGGCGTCGAGGGCACCCCCTCCGCCGTGCCGCGCAGCCCCGCACACGGACGCCGGCCGAGCACGCTCACGCCCAGCCTTGGGTCGCCCCCACCGGCGCTCACCCCCGCCAGCCTGCCCGGGCCTGCCGCGCCGGGCCCGCTGGAGCTGCCGGTCGCGCTGCAGCCCACCAAGGGCACGCTGGCGGAGACGGAGGCCCGGGCCACGCCGTCTGCACAGCTGGTGACGTCGTGCCTGAGCCCGCACAGCCCGGCCACGGATACCTCGCTGCATAGCAGCTCCGCCTTTACGCACGCGACCTCACCCACGCGGCTGCCGAGTGGGGCCGCGTCGTCCAGTCGCCTGCTGCGGCTCTACCGCAACGTCTCCACCGCTGGCGATTGGTCGGCCTACGCGGACGGCTCGACGCGCGCGCTCGATGAGGACGCCGAGGCGGTTGATTCGGCGAGCCGGGAGGCGAAGCGGCGGAGTCCTTCCCCGCCCTCGCGGTCGTCGTCGTCGCGGAGCCACTCCGGGAAGCCCGAGCCGATCGCGGCAGAGGTGCGCGAGGCGGGTCCGCTGTCACCGCCGACGCCAGACCCCGCGGCCTCAGCGGCCTCAGCGGCCTCAGCGGCATCAACGACATCAACGACAGCGGTACCCGGCGACGACGCACAGCCACACGAGGCGACGACAACGCCGTCCGCATCCCGTGCGAAGGACAGTGAGCGCGATGCACGCCGCCGTCGTCGAGAAGAGGCGCGCAAGCAGGCACTTCAGAAGCGCATTCAGGAGAAGCGCGAGGAGCAGGTAGCGCGCATGCCGCTCATTGTGGGTGAGCCGCCGCTCGCCGAGTACGAGAGACTTCTCGACAAGATCTGTAAGGCCGTGCGTGTGCGCCACGCCGTCGATCGCGCCGTCAAGGAAAAGCGCGAGGCCGCCAAGAAGGCGAAAGCCGCCGCCGCCGCCGCCACCGCCACGCCGAAGCACGACGGGAGGCGCGCGTCGCGGACGACACCGGCAAAGGACGCTCCGAGCGAGGCCGCGCATGCCCCTGTGGTTGTTGATCCGGCCGCCGACCCCGTCTCGTGGTTTCGCGAGGATGTGGAGGGCTCCGCGCTGCTCCTGCCGATCGAAACACCCCACCCCCTCGCCTCGCCGTCGTCGGATGTCACCGCCTTGGGCTCATCGATGGTCGGTAATGTCAGTGATCGCGCGTTGCGGACGTACGTCTACTTCAATGAGAAGCGCAATATCCCCATGGTCTGCGTGGACAAGGTGTTCCGGCTCTTTATCATGCCAGGCTTGGGTGCGGATGGGGACCACGAGATCGTGACAACCTGCACGGAGAAGCCGACACTGCCGCCATCGGACAAGAGTCTGCTCTTGCTCATCCAGATTCAGTTCTCGCTATTTGACAACGAGGACGCCGACATTCGCTGGCGGTGGTGGACGGTGTAGGCATCGGAACGAGGGAGACAAGGCGAAGAAAAGAAAGAAAGGAAAAAGTATCCTGGCGGGTACGCGCGTTCTTCATTTCTTTTCTCATCTATGCCTTCATGTGTTTTCTCTTTTTTTTTTCCTGTTCAACGTCGCATGCGATCTTCCAGCGAAACGCGAACCAATCCGCCATGGTGCAAAGTTTGATCTTTCTGTCTCTATTCTTCTTTTTCTCTTTTCTTTCTTTTTTTGTTGTTGTTTATTGTGTTGCCTCGTCTCTTTTTCCCGTTTTGGTTGACTTTGCATTGGTGCTGCTGGTGTTCCGTCACTGTTTTTTTTTTTTTGTGTGTGTGTGTGTGCTGCACGCAAGTTTCTTTTTTCTTTTTTCTCTTTTTGCCCCTTTTGGCTATCGCCCCTGATTCACTGTTTGGTCAAAGCCTGTGGCGTCATCACAGTTGCTTTTCTCACCGGATGGCCTGTTTTTCTTTTTTTTTTTTCGTCAGTGGGTGGGTGTGTGAGGGGAGTGAAAGCTAGCCAAGCGCAGCCAGGATTATAACGCCCCGCCCACAAGTATTCAGCAAAAAGCAAAGCAAAACAAAAGCATGTGTTGACGGAAAGCATCGATGCATCACTAGAAGTGAGCAGAGGTCACCACCACCGCCGTTCACCTTGTCAGTCGAGTGGGCTCTTCCATAGTCATTGATAAAGGCCCTTATCTTCTCCCAATGTGCTGATGTTACTATTCTCTTGATGTTTCCCCTCTTTGGAAAACTCACGGTGCCGACTCGACCTCCACACCAACTTGCACGTTTGTTCTGCCCGTCTCTTTATTCCGTTCTTCTTTCCTCCTCTGCATCTTCGCCATCACGCTTCTCCTCCTTCTCCTATCCCTTTCTCTTGCTCGCTGTCACTCCTCGTCCGTTTCACATTTACATGCAAAAAAAAAAAGCTCGTCAGAAACACTCCTAGTTGTATCGTACAGCAAAGAAAAGAAAGAGTGGACTGAACGTTGTGGTGCGTGTCTCAGCGTCTACATCCGTTTCTCGCATCCCATATTTCTATTTTTCCTTTTTCTTTCTTCCCTTTTTTTTTTCTCGATTGTGTTTCCCTTTCGCGTACCATGACGACCGCGGCGCCCGACATGCGGCTCGACGCACGGCGTGGCTGGACCACGGTTGTGGGTTGGATGTACTCGACGTTGATGCACTCCCCTCACGTGCTCTTCCTCCTCTTGCACCTCGTGTACATCACACCGTTTCTCTCGGTCCTCTTGCAGGGCGTGCAGACGGACATCGCCTCCTTTCAACAGCTCGCCGGAGTCGACTGGCCGGCTACCTCGGCGGAGGTCGTGCACCTCGTGCGTGCGCGAGGGCTCGTGGGGACGTCGGTGGGGGCCTATAGCTACCTGCAGCGCGCGACACGGCTGGCCATCAAGCAGACGCTGCCGCTCGACATTGGCGCTCAGATTCACCGCTATCGCGTCGCCGCCGCGCTGGGCGACACGCGTCGAAAGTGGGAGCACGTCAACAAAATTTGGGAGAGCCCGGCGACGATGCTCTTCATGTTTGGTCTCGCGTACTTTACGGCGTCCGTTGGCATGACGGCCATTCGGGCCATCTGGTACACCTTCACGCAGCTGCTCTCGTTCGCCAGCTGCCAGACGCCGTCGTGGTGGGCTGACAGCGAGCTCGACGACGACGAGGAACCGACCTTGGCGGCACCGGCCCCGGCGCTGGTGAAAGAAGGAAGCCCCCACAGCCAGAACAGCAGCAGCAGCAGTGCCGCACCGACGGCGGAGGCGCCACCAAAAAAGAAGCACCTGTGGGCGAACTTCATCGCCGCCGCCCCAGCGTGGACGCGTGACTTGGGCAGCATCATCCGCTACGAGTGCGGCTACGATGCGGCCCTCATCCTTCTGTTTACCCTCATCGAACTTTTTTGGCTCTCGCGCTACACGCAGCGTCTGGCGCGCGCCACGCCCCCGCCGGGGCTGCCGAGGCCGGGGCTCGACAAGCCAAGGGCCGTCGCCGGCGGCACCGCGACACCACCCAGCGCGCTCCCCACCGGCTCTGCCGTGGTGGTCGGCACAGGGGGCGAGGCGAGCGTCTTGGTGACGACGGCCAAGGCCACCGCCCCGAGGCCGAACGCGAGCACCGGCAGCCGCGCTCTGGTGCCACTGCTCGGCGGCAGCGCCGTCGGCTTTCGGAGCGGCGCCAAGGCCGCGGATGGGAATGAGCACCTGGTCTTGGTCTCCTCCGTCCTTGACCGCGTCGCCGTCTACATCACCGGCGACGTGCTCGACGAGTCGGGCGTGATTCTTCTCATGCAGGTCATCCTCCTCGTGAACGCCGTCCTGTGCGCGCAGCGGCTCTTTCACGCACTCGTCGGTGTGAAGCCCATGGGCGTGCCATCGGGCTGGGAGGTCTGCCCGGTGTGCGGCGAGCGCTGGCGGCTCTCGCATCGGCGCGCCGCGCCGCTCCATCGCTGCCGGTTGCTCCTGTCCGCCCCCGCCCGCGCACGACCCGGTGACGTGGTCGACGGCAGCACCCACCAGGCCCGCCGAGGGCGGCGCCGACCCGGCGATCACTTCCCCGACCCCGACAAGGTCTCCGCGCTGTCCTTCTTCACCTTCAGCTGGATCAATGGACTGATGAATGTCGCGCTGCTCTCCCCGTTCGGCACGTTTGGCGCCCCGGACGAGTCCGCCTTTCACGACGGCGGCAACGCGCTCTGGGCGGCACAGCAGGAGGTGGTCGACCGACTGCCGCCGCTGCCGCGCGCCTTTCACACGCGCGACGCCCTCGACATGCCGGCATGGGCGCTGTGGCGGACGCGCTACTACGTCGCGAACAAGGCCCGCGAACGCACGGACCGCCGTCTGCGCCACGCCCGGCACAGTGACACCGTCTCACACCTGACGGCGGAGGAACGGGCCGAAATGGAGGCGCTCGTCGCGGTGCGGCCGCGCATGAACCATGTGGAGCGGCTGATCATGGCCGTCACACGGCCCGTGCGTGGGCTCCTGTCGCGCGCGTTCTGCACCTTCTTTCTTCCTCCCGCGACGCTGGACAAGCAGCGCGCCGCACAGGTCGCCAAGGCCCGCGCGGAGCGCGAAAAAGACGAGACGCGGCGCTTGCAGGAGCAGGAGGACGCGAGGGAGGCGCGGGAGAAGGCCAGAGAGGAGCAGGCCAGCCCTCGCGCACGCAGCGCCTCGCCGCGCCGCCGCCTGAGCTGGCGCTCGCCACGCCACGTGGTGAAAATTATCGACCGCTTCGCGAAGCCGAAGCGGCTCTTCCAGCTCTTCTTGGAGCACCCGTGCGGCCGCGAGTTCATCTTTGTCTGCGTGCCGCTCAAGCTTGTCGAGGACGGCCTCTCGCTGCTCGCGCCGCGGGTGGTGAAGTACCTGGTCGCCTTTCTCCGCGAGGTCGGCATGAACGCGGCGAACACACCGTCGTCCTACTTTGGCAAGGGCCTCCTCCTCTGCGTCGCGCTCGTCGCCGTCGTCTTTTTCCAGGCTCTCTTCTTTCAAATCTACCTCACCCACCTCTACGGCTCCGCGGCGAAGGCGACGTCGGCCCTCAAGACCCTCATCCTTCGCCAAACCTTGATCACCCCCATGTCGCTAGCGACGAAGAGCAAGGTCGAGACGGGCAAGGCACCGCTCAGCAGCAGCGCCGACCTCCACGCGGCCGCCTCGCTGCCGACGCGAGCGGCCTCGGAGGCGTGCATTCGCGGGTCGCCGTCGTCGCCGCGCGCGCGTCCACGGCAGCGCGCGCAGAGTGGCCGCAGCTCGCCGCGGTCGGGGCGTCGTCGCAGTGCCGCCGCGAGCCCGCGCGGGCCGACACCGAGCACCGCTGCCCACGCCGCCCACGCCGCCCACGCCACGGTGCAGACGTCTGGTGCCGGCGCCGCCCCTGCCACCACACGTGAAGCGGAGGCCATCTCCCTTCTGACGGTCGACTGCGGCAACTGCGGCGAGTGCCTGGTCTTTCTGCACAATGTCTGGGGCCACCCGATCCTCATCTTCTGCTCGTTGCTGAACATGTACAGCTACGTGGGATTTCTCTCCACCGCGTGCACGTTTGCTCTGCTGGTGCTTTTGATCCCGCTCAACCGCGCTAGCGCGACGCGTGTGCGGGTGGCGCAGCAGCAGGCCAAGCCCAACGGTGCCCGCATCAGCGAGCTGACGACCGCGCTGTCGTCGATGCGCACGGTCAAGGCAATGGGACTCGAGGAGACCATCCTCGACCACGTCGACGAGCTGCGCGGCGCAGAAAGTGCGGGCACAACGCGCGTCATTGGCGCAGAGAGCTTCGCGTCCGCGCAGACGGAGGTGTCCACGCTGCTCATCACAATCGTCAGCTGCGGCGTCTACCTGATCGCAGGCGGCAAAATGGATGTCGCGGTGTTGGTGCCGACCATGGCCGCCATCAACGTCATGCGCTTCCCCATCTGGACCCTGCCGCACCTCTTCTCGATGGTCACCAAGGGATACGGCTCCCTCAAGCGCATCGAGGCCTTTGTGACGCAGGGCGACGACGTGCTCTACGGCGGCACTGAAGTCGTCGTCCTCGGCGCCGGTGCTGCGGGAGCAGGGGCGTCGGACGCGCAGCAGGCGGCGCTGGCCAAGGCCTCGAGCGAGTCGGAGATGGACCTGACGGAGGGCAGCCTCGACGCCTCCCATCGAAGCACGGACCGTGCCAGCTCCGTGCACGCCGCCACGGCGTCCATGCGGCTCGCGGAGCCTCTGCGCACGGGGCAGGTGCGGTGCCTGATCCCGACCGACTTTCTCTGGACGGCGACACGGCCGCACGAGCCGACACCGTCCACGCTCGCGGACGCGCTCTACGCCGCCGGTGGTCGCGCCATCCCGATTGTGACGAACCTCGCCGCGTCCCTCCCCACGCACGCGCTCCCGCCGCCTCTGCCGCTCTCCCCGCTCTCCCCGGCGATGCCCGCCACCACGCACGAGTCCTCGGCGATGTCGGCGGTCACCATGACCACCGTCAACGGCGGCGGCACGGCGCACCGGGACACGGTGCTGCGCGGGGTGGAGATGGACATTCTGCCCGGCGAGTTCGCCGTCCTGCAGGGCCCCACCGGCGCCGGCAAGACGGCGATGCTCCTCGCGATGCTTGGCGAGCTGTGGCCGCAGCGCACGCACACGCGGCCGCCGCCCGCATCGACGCGGAGCCGCTGGACGCCACCGCCGACTGACTCGCAGCTGCTCTCGCCGTGCGACTTGGAGGCCGGCAGCGCCTTCCTGAGTCCCGCCACGCCCGCGGAGGACGGCGGCGCGACGAACAGCCCGCGCTTTCACTTCCACGCGCGCGCGCCGAGCGAGCTGGACAGCGTGTCCCACACCAGCCGTGCCCACGGTGCCTCGGCGGCCAAGCCGGGCTTCGAGAAGCACGGACGCGTCGCCTACTGCAGCGAGATCCCGTGGCTGCGCAACCGCACCGTGCGCGAGAACATCCGCATGGTCGCCGACGACGACGACGACACCTTCGGCCCCGAGACGGACGCGTCGCGGGCGTGGTACGCGCGCGTGCTTGACGCGTGCGCCTTGACGAGCGACCTGGACACGTTCCCGCTCGGCGATCGCACGGTGGTCGGTGAGGGCGGGAGCAAGCTGTCCGGCGGGCAGCGCGCGCGCGTGGCCATTGCGCGGGCCGTCTGGCGGCGCGACACGACGGACGTGTACATTCTCGACGACGTCCTCTCCGCGCTGGACGTGGAGGTGCAGAAGCACATCATCAAGAACGTCATCCACGGCCTTCTGCACGACCCGCGCGCCGAGCCCGAGGCGCGCAAGACCATCATCATGTCGACCCACATCGCCCCCGAGCTGCTGCTGCCCGACCGGCTGTTCAGCGTCTTCATGAGCGGCGCCGTCCGCGAGCGCACGGAGTGGGAGCGGCCCTCGACCACACGCATCACGACGCAGCTCGAAGCGTGGCGGCTCGCCTCCGAGGCGACGGCGGTGAAGCGCCGGGCCAGTCGTGCGCTGAGGCACCACGACAACAACAACAACAACGACGACGACAACGACGACAACGACGACAACTGTCAGGAGGCGCCGGCTGTCAGCGAGGAAGACGGGGGGGAGGTGCCGAACAGCGAGACCGCCCGCCCGGAGACCCCTCAACGTCCTGTGCTGAGCGCGGCAGAGGCGCCGAAAGCCGCTGATGCCGCCGCTGACGCCGCCTCCCCGTCTGCCGCCGCGGCCGGCGGCGCTCTCGCCAAGGCGAGCACGGACTACCACATTCTCCCGAGCAAGGAGGACCTTCGCACGCTGTTTGTCGACTACATGGGCATCCCCCATCTGATCCTGGTGCTCGTCATTAGCATCCTGATGCAGGGCTTTCGCAGCTTCATGGACAACTGGCTCGGCATCTGGTTCTCGCTGCATCGCGAGCAGTTCAACGACCACACGCTCACCGGCACCACCATGCAGGCGATCCAGCGCTACACCGCGCGCCTGTGGGGCCTGGCTGTGGCGCAGTTCAAGGCGAAGCCGGTCCCGCCGCCGCCGCCGACGCGCACGGCGCTGGTCATGCAGTTCCTCTACGCGATTGACCCGAGCGTGCTCAAGTTCCTCGGCTCGTACGCGGCGATCGGCTTTGTGGCGGCGGTCTTCTCGTACCTGCGCACGCGCAGCTTCTTCACGTCGTACCAGCGCCTCGCCGACAAGCTGCAGCTGAGCGTGGTGACGCGGCTCTTCACGGCGCCGGTCTCGTACTTTGACCGCGTGCCGCTGAGCGGCCTCATTCAGGCCCTGAGCCGCGACCAGGAGGTGGTGGACCGCTTCCTGGGCGAGTCGATCCAGCTCATCTTCCTCAATGTGCTGCAGCTCGCCGTGCTGATGGTGTCCAACACGTTCCAGTACAGCGCATTCATCGTCACGGTGCCGCTCTCGGTGCTGCTCTTCTACCACCTGACCTCGCGCTTCCTGCGCCTGACGAAGCAGGTGCGCACGCTGGAGAGCAAGCTGCAGAGCCGCTCCGTGGACGTCTTGAAGGAGGCGGTGAAGGGCGCCGTGACCCTGCGCGCGTACGGGCCCGACATGATGGCGCAGATGAACCGCGAGATGGACGACTCGCTGGACATGGTGCACACGGCTCTCCACGTCGGCCTCACCGCGGACCGCTGGGTTGCGCTGCGGCTGGAGCTAGTCTCGCTGCTCATGACGTCGACCCTCGCCCTGCTCGCGGTGTTCACCGTGTGCTGGGGCGACCACACGACGACCATCATCCGCCCCGTCAGCGGCAAGGGCCCGGCGCGCGTGGACAAGGGCGCCGTGACGGCCGGCGCGGCCTTTGCGGGCCTCGGCATCATCTCCAGCATGACCGCGTCGCGCGCCATGTCGATGCTGTGCCGGCGCATTGGCATGTTCCAGAACCAGTACGTGAGCGCCGAAATTCTGCTGCACCTCCAGCGCGACATCCCGGTCGAGGCGGTGCAGCGCAAGGTGCAGCAGCAGCTCATGCTGGAGGACGTCACGCCGCCGACGCCGCCGGACACGGAGAACGCGGCACCACCACCACCGGTGGTGGTGGCAGCGGAGGCAAGCGACAAGGCGCCACACAGCTCGCCGCCTGGCCTCACCGTTGCCGCCGGTGCCGTCTCGCCGCTTCTGGACGTGCGCCACCTCAGCGCCAAGTACCAGCCGGAGCTGCCGTGGGTGCTGGAGGACGTGAACTTCTCCGTCAAGCCGGGCGAGTGCGTGGGGCTGATTGGACGCACAGGCAACGGCAAGTCCTCCGTCTTCAACGCCCTCCTGCAGCTCATGGACGTCATTCGCGGCGATGTGCGCATCCAGTGCGGGCCGGCCCGCCCCGGCTCGGCGTCGCCGTCCTTCACGAACGCGCTGCTGCTGGACGACGTGACCCGCACGCGGCGCACGTACTTCCAGCTCGTGTCGCAAGAGCCGCTGATCCTCCCGGGCACCTGCCGCTCCAACCTGCTTCTTGGACTCGACGAAGACCCCCCGGCGCTGCTCTCGGACGACAGCGCGAGCGAGGTCAGCGCCGGTGGACCGCGTGGCCGTCGTGGGTCGTCGCACAGCACGAGCGGCTCCTCGGAGGCACCAACGGACGACCGCGCCACCACCCCCACGAGCCCCACGCCAGGCACCTCCTTCTCCAGTGGCCCGGAGGACGACGACGAGGCCGACGACGACCCGTTCAGCGACGCGAACCTGTGGCGCGTGCTGCAAAAGGTGGGCCTGGACGAGCTGCTGCTGGAGCCCAGCGTGGACACCGGCGCGCCGACGAACCCTCTCGGCGGTGGCGACCCGAGCGCGTCGCAGGCCGCCGCTGCGGAGGAAGAGGAGGAAGAAGAGGAGGGCGGTGGCGGTGGCGGCCTCGCGCCGGTGACACCCATCGCCCTCGGCACCACCCCCGACGACCTGGCCGAGCGCACCCTCGACTTTGTGCTGCAGGCCGGCGGGTCGAACCTGTCGGCTGGCCAGCGGCAACTGCTGTGTCTGGCGCGCACCCTGCTCCACCAGCCCCGCGTTGTCCTGCTCGACGAAATCAGTTCGCGCGTTGACAAGCGCACCGATAAGCTCATTCAGAAGATCATCAAGGAGGAGATGCTCCACCGGTACGAGGAGGACGGTGCCGCGGCGCCGGCCGTGGCGCAGCCGTCCACGCAGTGCGGTGTCATCATCATCGCGCACCGTCTCGACACCATCATCGCCTTGTGTGATCGCGTATTGGTAATTGAAAAGGGACGTTGCGTGGCTGACCTCACAAAGGAGGCCGTCACAAGCCTGGAGGACTTGGAGGCCTACCTGTAACGCACACACACACATGTGGTGGTGCACGCGCAAACATCAAAAACCACAAAAGTAAAAGGAAAAACGAAAGACAGAGTGGACGAAATGAACCAAGAGACACCCCTTTTTCTCGTTCTGTACGTGTGTGCGTGTGTGTATTTGCTTGGAAGAAGCGAATGAATAGGACCAACACCTCCTGTTTACCCCTTCTCTTTACTATTCCGACAGTTCACCTGTGCTCCTTTATCTCAAAACAAAGCAACAAACAAGTCCCAATGGACAGGAAAGCTCTCTGCCGGTTGCTGGGACAGGTGCGTGCGTCCACACGCAAGAGTGCCCGGAAGAATCAGCCAAACAACGCACCGCCCGTCCTTCAGAGGGTTTGGGACGGGGCAAAACGGTGCATGCACCACGGAAACAGATTACCTGTGCCTTTCCTCGTCCTGCGGCGCGCGTTAATCCCCCCACCCCGCTTGTTTTCCCACGCCTCCCCCATCCTTTTCCTCATATCGTCGCCCCCGCTCCCCTCTTCTCGCCCTCCCTCCTCCCCGCAGGCGCAGCGCCGCCCAACCCCCGACCCCCCTCCGACCCCACGCAGCCACCGCCCCCTCCCCCCACCCGCACCCACACGCACACGCCCAACCCCCCTGAGAACGCGCGGAAACCACACCCCGGCGCCCTACCTCGCACGGCCCCCGCCCCTTCCAGCCGCACGTGAACGTGGTGTCGCTCAACGGCTTGCTCCGCTGCGACTCCGCTGAGCGCGCGGCTAGCCGCCCCACCGCGCAACGTGGGTCCGCGGTGCGCTTCGGTCCGGCTTCCGGTCGCGCGCCTCGCCCGTCGCGAACGGGGCGGTTCGTTCAGACCCCCCGCGCGGCACACAGACGACCAAACAGAGCCCCACGCCGAACCGGCGCCAAGGAACGCCACAGACACGCCGCGCGCGCGCCACAACGCGCGCAACGGACGGCGCGGCGCCACACACACACGCACGCCTTGCCCGCCAACACGCGGCGTGGCAGCTTATCAGGTGCGCAAACCCCTGTCGCGTTGTGCCCGGGCGGCGCGCTGGGCTGGTGCGTCGGTTGCCCCGTTGGCGGCGCGGTGGCTTTTCCGCGGGGCGGGTGGGGTTGTGCTGCGGTGCACGCCGCTCGGGGGCCGCGCCACCCGCCGGCCCCTCCCCGAACCGCGCCAGGGCAACCGGAACGCCCCGAACGCCAGGCAGGGCCGCCCCAGCCCAGCGGGCGACCCCCACCCCACACGCGACCCGCAGCCGGCGGGCGCCACACACACAGACAGCCCCAGCGGGGAACGCCGGCACGGCGCCACCAGCGCGGCGACCGCAACCCCGCGCGGCCTCGCCCGCCGCGGCGTGCGCGCTGGGCGTGCGGCGGATCTGCGTGCCGTGCCCCGCCAGTGGGTTTGGCCGGCCGGGCCGCTGGGCCGCTGCGCCGGCGGCGGTTGGGTGCGCCGCCGTCCCTGTTGGCGTCGCGTTGGCCTTCCCCGGGGGCGGGGCCTCGGGCGCCGCGTCTTCCGCCGGGGCCCCGCACCGCCGCCCCGGTTGCCCCGCCCTGGAAAGGCACACCAACGCCCCCGAACGCCAGGCCCGGCTGCCCACCAGCCGGACGACCCGGCCCCCGCGCACACCGCGCAGCTGGCCACACGGGGGCGGCGGCCCCGCAAAGCCATGCAAACGCGCGCGGGCGGCCCTGGCCCGTTTCGAAACGCCCGCACCGCCGCCAAAGCAGGTCCCCCAGCGCCGGCAGCCTCGCCTGGGCATCGCGCCGGGCCAAACGGCGGCCCAACACAACCACACGCCGTGCCCCGCCAACGCACGGCGCGGCAGCAACCCAGGCGCGGCAGACACCCGTCACGCTGCCGACGCGGCGCGTGGTATGTGTGGCCGCTGCGTCGGCGTCAGGTGGATGCCAAGCTGGGCCTGTTCATTTTGCCGGGGCGGCGGAATGGGTGCGTTGCCATGCCGCTCGGGCTCAGCGCCACCGCTCAGCCCCCCGAACGGCGACAGGCTAGCCAGCACCCCCGGGTCCCCAGGCGCCGCGTCTCCAGAACGCCCGTGCCACTCCAGCGAAGGGCCCGGCCCCCCGCGAGCCCCGCCGCCCACCGCGCAGCGGCGCGGGGCCTTCGAAACCCGACGGCTGCACGCCCGACGAGGCCAGCGCCGGCCCCGAGAACGCACGCGGGAGGAAGCAGACACGAAACGACCCCACCCCGACACGCCGCCAGCAACGCAGGCCGAAAACGCCCGCGGCCCCGGCCTCTGTGGTGGCGGTGGCGGGGCGCGGGGCGGCCAACAACCCAAACCGCCACCCGCGGCGGGACCTCCGCTTCGCCGGAACGCCACGGAGCGCAGGCGGAACGCCCATGCACCTCACTGGGGGCAGCGGCGCCGCCAGGAATGCAGCGACAGGCGTGCGCCGGCGATTCCCGACCCGTGCGGCGTGGCACGGGCTGGCGCTGGTCCGGGCACCGTTTCGCCGGCGCGGGGCGTGGGGTGGCGGGGACTGGCGCAACCCGTCCGCCGGGCTCGCGGCGCGCGGGGTTGGCGCTGGGGCGCTGCTGTGCTCTCCCTGCCCCCGCCGTGCGCGCGTGTGGCGCGGGGCTGGTGTGGGGCGTTTGGGCACGTGGGGAGGGCCTCCCCGGCGCGGAGCACGTGCGTTTGCAACCCGGGGGGAACACCAGCCGCCCTCGCCGACAGCAATCGTGCGCGGCGCGTGCTGTGTAAGACGTCCTCGTTCGCACGGCTGCGCGTGGGCGTTCCCCTACACCGTGGCTGGGCTTGGCATGGCGTTGTTTG
>JASANQ010001156.1:0-47204 GCA_030849645.1 Wallacemonas sp. Wsd | reverse complement strand
TCGGTGTCGGACCAGTAATAGTCCGAGCGCCCGGTGCGCTCCGTCAGTTCCTGGACAGTCGGCATAATTCCTTTGATAAATAGTAGTCAGATGCGGTTTCCTCTTGCGTGATGTGTTTGGGCGGTGGGGGTGTGGTGGGCGTTTGTGGGAGGTGGGAGGGGGGGGTCGGTGTTCGCCGGCAGGGGCAGCCGGCCCCGGGTGGCGACGCGGACGGACGGCGCCCCCGGCCCCCTCCCGAGGAAAACAGCGGCCCCACCCACGGAGACGCGAGAGAAGCCGGCCCGCCCACGCGCCAGACAGCGCAGGCGCGCCAAACAACGAGCCCGCGCGACCCCCGAGACGGCGCGAGCAAGCGCATCACCAAGCGTCCAAAACAGAGCGCGCCAACGGCAACCGCCCAGCCCAACTACCGCGCCAAAAGAGAACAGCACCGCCGGCGCGCCGAACGGGGACGGGCCGCGACAAGCAACGGCACCACCGAGGACGGGGCACCACACCACTTGGGGTCCGAGCGCTGCGCGTTCCGGAAGATTGTGTCAACTGCCCTAGGCGGCGACTTTGTGCCCCACAGCCGCCCCCCATCCGCAGCACAAAAGCACAGCACAAGCGGCGCCGGGTCCCGCACAGGCGTCCCCGTTCCGGCGGTGCCCATTTCCTTCGAGGGGGTGTGGCGGTTGACCCGGTCGCTATGCGTTACGCCACCGTGGCCGTGTTGCGGCGGGGCCATGCGCCTGGCGGGGCGGGGCGGGGTTCTCGCGGAGGGGGACCGCTGTTCGTGCGGCACCGCGTGGTTGTGCGGCGCCGCCTGGGTCGCCGCAGGGGCCCACCCGCTGGCGACGCAACGCCGCTGCGCCGAGCGTCACGCCAACGAAACGGCACCCCGCGGGGGAAAGGGCCAAAGCCACAGGGACGCGAGAGAAGCGCGCCGGCGGCCATACCGACCGCGAGCGCGGGCAAGCACGCCGGACGCACCGCCCAACACAGCAGCTGCGCGCCAGCGGCAAACACCGGACCAAAGCACCGCACCCCCGAAGGCAACAGCACCGCCGGCGCGCCAGCCGGGACCCCGGCGCGTTGCGTGGCGTTGGCGCGCCTGTTGCATCCTCCCGGCGGGGTGTTTTACCCCAGCGAGGCCCGCCTCCCCTTTGGCCGCGCCGCGGAGCGCGACGCCACCCCCGCGCACCAGCGGCGCCGTCCGTGTTGCGGGGGCTATTGGCACGGTGAGGCGCTTTTCCTGCCGCGGCAGTGGTGTTCTCGCGTTTGTGCCTGTTCGCGTTGCCATGGCGGCGTGCCACTCTGGGACATGTTGGCGGGCTCGCCCCGGAGGCCCGCCCGCTGGCGGCCAAAGCCACTGCGCCAAGCCAAGGAAACGACGCGCCGCAACCGTTCGAGGAGCGGGGCAGCGAGGAAAGGGCTGATCGGGGTGGTGAGAAAGGGGAGAGCGGTGCAGGGGTGATGTGTGGGTATGGGGATTGTGGCGTCGGCTGTTTCGTGGTGGTGGTGGTGCAGTGCCGGCCTGCAAGTTTGCTTGCTAGTGGGTTGCGCTGTCTGGTGCCCGACTTTCCCGTCGCACCCACTCGAGGCTCTTGGGCCTCGTGTCGCATTCTTTTTTTGTGTCTTTTTCGGTGTCCACCAAGCGGTCAGTTCACATGGACATGGCAAGAAACAATAAACAGCCACAGGTCACGTGCTTTCCTTTTCTTCAGCCTGTCCTCTTTTTCCTTTCTGCGAGCGTTCGCTCGTTTTAGCCTGGCGTGATGTAAAACACAAAGTCGGTTGCCTGGTACACCGGAAGGGCCTTTGGCGGGTTCGTGAGGACGAAGCGGTGGCCGCTGATGGACGGATTGTGCACGTCGGTGATCAGGCGGTGAAGGGCAATGGGAAGGAAGCCGACTTGCAGGCAGTAACGCATCACGTCCTGGTACGTTTCGAGGTCGCTGTCGCACATGGAGAGCGGCATCTGCGACAGCGCGGGCACTTCGGGCGAGTGGCCACTCACAAGGACGTCGATGACGTCGATGAACTCGTCCATGAAGTAGTTCTGCAGCAGCGTGGGGAAGAGCATCATGCGACTGATGGCGTTGCCAATGGTGAAGTTCGGCTCAAAGACAAAGTCGGTCTCGGCCTTCTTGCGCAGACGCGGGTCCTCGGCGTGCGGCGGAAACCACGGCAGGTTGAGCAGCCCTTCGAGCTCCACCACCAGCGGAAAGCTCGGCAGGCCCTTGAGAATGTCTTGAATGCTCAAGACGACAAGCATCGACATGGCACTCGTGGAGCCACCGCGGCTAATGTCCCCCGAGTAGACGATGCAGCAGCCACCGCAGTGCTCCACGTTGCACCGGCGCAGGTCAGACACGTTCAGACCGCTGCCAATGATGTACTTGACGCTGGGGACGCCGTCGCGTGGGGCCCAGTACTGGTCAAAGTACGGCGCAAAGCTGACGTCGTTGGTGAGCAGCACAATGTCGTTCATCGGGTAGGCCTGGCGGATGGGTGACATGATGTGGTACAGATCGTGCGCCACCGCCGTGAGCGAGGACTCCTGCGCGTGGCGCGATTGCTGGTCCTTTGCCTTGGCGGTGCTCAGATCGATCACGACAAAGTGGTTGCCATACTCGAAGGCGTCCGCGATCGGCTCGAGGCTGCTGTGGCGTTGGCTGTCGGTGTCCTCGTCGTCCGAGTACGTCGACACCCCGGCGTCCTCGCGGCCGCCGGCGCCGTGGACAACGCTGCCGAACGCGCTTCCGTCCTCGTACGACGGCAAAAAGACGGCGGCGGAGCGGCGCTTTCGCCGTTCCGCGTCGAAGGCGTCGGGGTCCGGCGCGACGAGCATTTCCTCGCCGAACGTCTGCTCGTAGTTGCGGGAGAGCTCCAGCGTGGCCGTCTCCGCGGCGTCCCGGGACCGGGCGATAATGATGAGCTTCTTCGCGTTGGGCACCAGCTCGCGCGGGTTGAGCAGCACCTCGCAGTGCGCATTGAGGATGCCGATCAGCGTCACGCCCAGTTCGAAGAAGGAGCGAGCGAGCACGCGAAACTCGCGGCCGCGCAGCGTGTCAGGCACCGCAATGGCGTGCAAATCGTTGCGCAGCGAGAACTCGTACTGCTCCACCCAGCTGCTGTTCAGCGTCGTGTCCGACGGGAGCGGCTCGTAGGAGCGAAGCACGTTCATGACGAGGGGAATCACACCCGGCACCACCAGCGAGAGCCCAATCAGATTGTGAATGGTCCGCTCCGTCTCGAACACGCTCGCCGCAAACGGCGCAATTTGCTTCACGGTGCGACCACGGCGCAGCGTCAGGTGCTGCGGGAGTTCCGGGTCGAGCAGGCCCACCGCCAAGGACTGCGTGATGATGTCAAAGTCACTGTAGTACGCGGAGCTCTTGGTGTTGCCAAAGAGGAAGATGGCATCCGCGTGCATCACATCGGCGCGACGCAGGTCGGTCTCCTTGTCCGGGCTGCCCGTCATCAGCTCCACCCGGTCCTTGTACCACGGCAGCATCGCAATGAGCTTCACCTCTGGGGTGTACTCGTCGGGCGACAGGACAATCACTTTCGTGTTGAGGTAGCGGCGCCACCCCGAATAGAAACTGCGCAGCAGCACGTCGAACGTTGTGTCCGAGAACTGCCCCGACAGGATCACGTGGTTGCGTCGACCACCCCACCACCTCTTGCTCCGAAACGTCGAGTACAGCTGCTTTTCCTGCCCCACCTTCGCCAAGCGCGCGAACATGGGCAGAAAGTAGCAGACGCCGATAATGACGAAGCCGGTCATGAGGATACGTGCCGGGGTGGTGAGTGGCGTGACGTCACCGTAGCCGATCGTACCGAAGGCCACCACCATCATGTACAGCGAGTTGTACAGATCCATGTAGTGGCCGCAGCAGCTCTCCACGATTTGGTGTGTGCCGATGCATGTGCACATCACGGCAAACAAGTGCATGAAGAAGCGTGCGATCTCGCGGTACACGTCAATGAAGAGGCGTGACAGCTGCTCGTAGTCCAGAAGAATACTGAAGCAGTCATTCACCCACCACATGCGGAAGTACATCGGCACCCAGCCGCTCCGCCACCGCGAGTCCACCAAGGCGCCGATGCCCACAATGATCATCGGCACACTTGTGAGCCAGTTCACAATGGACAGCCATGAGATGAAGTACCCCTTTTTGTCCTCCTCAAAGAGGAAGAGGGCAATCCACTCGATCACAAAGATGATGTTCAGCACGACCTCCGTGATGAACACGCCGAGGTTCCAGTGGAACTTGCTCACATTCGTCGCAGCCGTCACCTCCGAGGTCCAGACGTAGAAGCCCACGCTCACGAGCTCCATCGCCATGTGCAGCAAGAGCACAGAAATGGAGACGTTGCTGTACCGCTGGTCAATGAGCTCGACCAACTTGCGCAGAGAGCGAACCCGCTTATTGTTGACGCTATAATGCTTGTCGCCGTACACGGTGGGTGGGTTCTGACCGCGATGGCGGTCAAACAGCGTGCGAAACGCCAACATGCTGCTTGTAGAGCACGTGCGTCCCTGCGAGGATGCGAGAGAGAGAGAGAGAGAGGAAGAGAGAGGAAAAAAAAAACGAAAACAGCTAAGAGAGGCGGAAGAAAACAAAAAAGACACAGTAGCGAGCGAACAACTTCAAGCGCGAGAATGCACTAAACCAAGGAAGAACGGCCAAGCAAATGGTGATGACGAGTAAAGGAGAGAGAGAGAAAGAGAACGGCGTGAGGGTGTGAAGCAGATATGACGGTCACCACAAAGAACGACAACAACACTGACACCTAGGCTAGAGGTGTCTTCACTGGTTTGTGTGAGCCAAAGCCCACAGGTGCTTACGGGAGTGATGTGTAACTAAATACAGTGAGTGACCGTTTTGTCATGCTTTTTTTTCTCTTTTTTTCCTTGGTAGTACGCTGTTCTGCGACAAGGAGAGGTTACGGAGAGGAGATGCTGGTTTCGCCTAGCTGCGGTGCTTCGGGTTCTTCTTTTTCTTGCTGCGCCTCACAAGAACACCCTTCCGCGCGGGTTTCGCGCTGTTGCTGCGTGACGGTGCCGCAGGACTTTGGCTGGCCCCCGTTTTACCGCTCACTTTTTCGTTTCCGGCTTCATCAGAGGCCACAGCTGTTGCTGTCGGTGCCGCTGCAGTCGAGGCGGCACGGCCGGGTTGAGCAGAGCTGCGCTTGTGAGGTGCGCGTGGTGGAGCGCGGTCGGCGTGGCCGTCGCTTGGAGCAGCCTCGAGAAGACCCACCATGTCTGCTTCCACAACCACGTGCTCCACAGACTGCTTCGAGATAATGTCGTAGCTCGCGTGCAGGGCGTAGTTCCCCTGCACCCGCACCACATCCCCTGCGCGCACGCGGAAGGCGCCGTCGAAAGCAGTGTGGGGCGTGTTCTCCGTGGTGGTGGTGGCGGTGGTGGCGGCGGCGCACACACAGCGCACCGTCACGCTGTTCCGAATCAGGCGCAGCTGGCCCGGTCGCCGCTCACGGTAGCCGTGCACGTGCAGCGTGAACTGAAGCACCACAGGACATGACGCACCAGTCGCGCTCGATGCCGCGGACGGGGCGTGGTCGGCGAAGCCCTCCAACGTGCCAACCTGAACGGGTCCGCCCACCTCGCCGACACCCACCCATCGGCTCACGTTGTTCCCCAGCACGCGCCCCGCCTTCTGCCAGAGCGTCACCCGCTCCGGCGTCACCGCGAGCGTGGCACGTCCAGCGGGCACCGCGGCGGCGAAATGAGACGACGACAACGACGGACTCGCCGACGTCGTGCCGAGGCTCTCCACGGCGCTCCCGGTCACGGCGGCGGCGCTCCTGTGCCCCGCGCGGCGGGCCAGCTTCACGCGCGCACGCCGCTCCGTGAGAGTGCGCTCGAGAGCGGCGGTCTGCGCCACCAGTGCCTCCAGGCGTTCGTCAACCGGCGAGGGGACCACGAGCCCGTGACGCGCGGCGCGATGCCGGGCGAGGTTGGCCTGCCAGAGAAACACCTTGCCACATTCGGGGCACGCAAGGTCAGAGGACGCGGCCGACAGCGGCACCGCGACGGTGGCGCATGAACGGCGACAAACAAGGTGACTCGCGGGTGAGCTCACAGCGGTGTGAAAGGACGCGGACAGCGCAGCACTGGGTCCGACGGCGGTGGAGGCACTCCAGACACGCTCAAGGGCCAGAAGCCGTGGCGGTCTGGTGGCGGCAGTGACTGCACAAGACCTCCAACGAACCAACATGGAGGCGTTCCCGTTGTGTACTATGTACTGGTGCGAGTGGACAGGGAGGGAGAAGGGGGATGAGAGAGGGAAAATGAGAGCATGAGCGAGAAAGTACAAGAACATGTGTGTGAAAATAGGCAGAAGCGTCCTTGGCGGTGCGTGCGACTCACTTGACAACCTCAACCACCACAATAGGCATGGTTGCGTGCACACCCCTTAGGCAGGTTGATGAATGACATGACAAGTGCGCACGCAGCGGAGTGGGAGTCTAAAGACGAACTGTGAGAGCCCGCCGTGACCACCACTTTTTTTTTCTGTCAACAGGTCACTCGGCTTGATGCTCCTTTTTTTTTTGCAACAATTTGTTGTTCTCTCTCTTTTTTTTTTCATTTCGTTGTCAACCTCGTCGATCGGAGAGTGAGGAAGAGAGAGGTAGGGGGATAAGAAGAATGAAGATACTAAAACCGATCCGTAAAGGTGGCCCTGTACACTTTCGTGTCTTTGACAGAAACAAAAACAAAACAGGAGGGCTTCCGTGACCAAGGCGATGCGAGCGTCCCCGTTACCTTTCGGTCAGACGCACCCATCAGGCATGTGTCGCTTTTACAGCTCATCGCGGTCATCGACGGGCTTGGCCTTGCTCGCGGCAGGCGCGGGCAGGGAGCGGGAGGCGGAGGCCGGGGCCGCCGCGGGGGCCGCCGTGGACGCCGGCGCGGCAGGGGCATCGTCCTTCTTGGCAGGCGCGTCGGCGAGGTTGCGGCGCTGACGACGGGCGCTCAAGGCCTGGACGGCCTTGACGAGGCCTGTCACCAGCAGGACGAGCACACCAGCGCGGACGGCGACGGTAAACGGGCAGGTCATCGTTGTGGGTTCTGTCTGTGGAGGGGGTAAAGTGGCAAGTGNGTGGCAAGTGCGTGAGCGGGGGGCTTGGTCTGGCGTGAAAGAATAAAAAGCTTGACGCGAAGAGGTCACGAAAGAGAGAGAGAGAGAAAGAGAGGACAGGAGGAAAGAAGCGGTACGAAGGAAAGAAGAAGCAAAGTGAGATGCGCACCCACCCATGTGGCGGTGCATTTCTTCCGTGGCAGGAAATGAATGCCTCGTGCTCGCCTTCCAGAAATAAGTGAACAGGCAAGCTGTGCAGCAGACACCGGTGCGGTTGTCAGTGCATCCCTGGTGAGCAGGGCGAGGAGGAAGGAGAAGAAAACGGATTCTGCAGCACCACCTACCCACTCTTCTTTTTTTTCGTTTTTTTTTCGCCATGATTCGACAAGATTTGTGCTCTATGATGCCTTTGAAAAAGGCCGAGGGGAAAAATAAGGAAAAAAAACAAGAGGTACACAAACGCAAAATGTAGAGGGAAAACGAACAGACAGCGAGAGAGAGAGAGAGGGCACATGCTACGCTTCATCGTAGTTCATGGTCGCTTGCCGCGTGAGCCAGCGTTCGGCATTCCAGCCACGCTGAGAAAGGAATGGGTCGCGCTCCCAGAGTTCCCGCATCTGGTGGCCGCGCTTCACCGGATCTGCCTTGACGCGCAACGTGCTGCCGTCGGGCTGCAAGTGCCCCACGGTGTAGGTCGAGAGCAAGCGCGACGCGTGCGGCCGGCGAGCTGGGCGCTGCGCGTTGAAGCACGTGTCCGCCATGGGCACCGTCGAGCTGATCACGGCATGGTCGTCTGCCGCCCTGGACTGGTGCGCGCGCCGGCTGGGGTCGGCGTAGGACGGGGCGGCACTGCGCGGCTTCGGCATCGGCGGGCGGTACCGGTACCGCTCGTCGCCTGTCATGTTGAACACCGTGTTGGCGCTGCGCCGCAGGGTCGCCGCGTCGACGGGTCTGGCCGTGGCACCATCGATGCCGCGACTCTCCGCCAACGGTGCCGAGAGCACGTGGCTGGCCTGGAAGCCCGAGGCGCGGTCGCCTGCCTCATACACGGCGGGCGACCAGGCGCTGTGCGCGGTCTCCTGCACGTGGCCCCAGGCGGCCTGGGGTGCCTCTGCGGGCAGAAACGCGTCCTCCTCGTCGCCCTGCACGCCGGCGGCGCCATCGTGGTAGTACGCGGCGAGGTCGTGCTCGTAGCGGCGCATGTAGCGCTCGAGACGGACAGCGGGGTTGAGGTAGAGCGCGGGGTGGCGGGGGTCGGCAGGGGCCGCGGCAGCAGCGTGAGGACCGCGCCGGTAGTACACCGGCACGTCGGCAACGCGGGCGCCAGACGCCTCCGCCCCTCCAGCGTGCGCACGGCGATAGGGCTCGCTGCGGTCGACGGAGCCGCGAGGGCCGTGGTAGCGCGGGGCACCCGTCGGCACCGACGCGTCCCAGGGCTGCTGCTGCGGGGCCCGCTGTGGCGGCTGCCGTTGCGTGTGCGGCGGACTCGGCGAGGAGAGCCCGGCCGAGGTGCTCGACCGGTAGCGCGCCGCGTCGGGGTGCGCGTAGCCGCTGCTCTCGCGCTGAGAGAGCTCGCGCGGCTGGGCGTCCACCTCGTGCTGTTGGCGCACCAGCTCGGCGCGCACGTGCTGGAAGACGCGCTCAATGTCCTGCGAGTTGGGGGCGGGGTAGCCCGCGGCGGCCAGTGCCTGACGCACACGCTCAATCTCCTCCTGCGAGTACGGCAAACTGCTGCTCCCGCTGTGCTCTGGCAGGCGTGGCGGGTCGGCAGGCGACGTTGGCGAGGATGAGCCCCGTTGCGAGGCCCGTCGCCCGCCACTCCCACTGCCGCTGCCTGCGGAGCTCAGGGAGACGCGTGACTGCACCTTGGATGCCGGTGCCGGTGCCGGTGCGGGCTGGCTCTGCTCAGTGTGGATCGCGGCGGGGCCAGGGGCACTGCGTGATGCCGCAGTGGAGGATGAGCTGGTCTGGTCTACCCTCACGTCCTCGCCACTCCCACCACTTGCCGAGCTCGACGCGTGCGAGCCTGAGGAACCGCTCATCGCTGATTCTGCGCACAAATCTGCTGTGGTGAATGCGCCAGAGGAAACTGTCGGAGGGGCTCTCACAGAAGAAAATTTTAAACAGTGAATGGCTCTAAAAGCGAATAGATACCTCTTTCCGACTGACGAAACTTGTGTGCATTAATGCATGTATGAATGAGAGAAGAATGAGAGGGAGAGAAAGGAGACGGAGAAGGGAGCGCGATTGAAGAGAGGATGCTCAAAGTAGTTGATGACACTTTTCGTTTGTTTGGACCGGGCGACGTTGTGAAGAGGAAGGCGAGGCAGTACCGCGAACGTTTGAGTACGCACTTGTCTCACCGATTCAGACCAGCCCGACGGTGCCGCAGGGAGGGAGAGACCCACTGCCTCTCTCACACACGCACTGCTCACCACCACTCGTGCGCATCATGGCCTCCTCAGAGAACGGAGGGGCCAAGACGCTGAGGACCCACCGGAAGGAGGAGGACAGCGCACACTACACTTCTCAGGATGGACCCACTAAGAGACGAGGGTGAGGTAATCAGGCTGACTGCCTGTTTCTTTTTTTTTTCGTTTAAGTTTGCTTGCTTGCTTGTGTAGATTGTTGCGCTTATTTAGGCTTAACTGAGCGATGGAGAAAACAATGGCAGCAAGTGTCTTTGTGCGATTTCCCTTTTCAAGAAAAAGGTGGTGTTTGTGCTTATTGCTTGCCTTTTTTTGTTTGTGCTCGGACGCAATACGTTCTCGTACTCGTTTTTTCCTTTTTCGCTCTGCAACAGACACCGTGAACGTCGCAGTTTGTCTTCTTTTTGTTTGTAGATTGAGTTTTTGTCGAATAAAAAAACTTCGTTTCTTGTTTTTGTTCTTGTGTATTTCGGGTATTTTGTATTCTTGTTGGTTGATTCGGCGTCGTTGGCCAACATCATTTTTTTTTTTTTTTGGTGCGGATTAGAAGTCTTAAAACAGTTAAAAGAAGGAGAAAAAGAGAGATGGTTAAAGTAGAAATGTCCGGACGAATTGCTTCCATTCATTCATTTTTTTTGTTTCTTCTTTCTTCCCTGTCACGGTTCTCACCGTGTTGGTAGAAAGACAAAAAGAAAAGAAAAGAAAAGAGAAGAAAAGAATCAAGAATCGAGACGAACATGACAAAAGAAAAGAAAAGATGTCACTTTGAAAAAAATCAAACAACAAAAAGGAAGAAGCATGACAGGGAGATAGAGGCCGCCAGCTTGAGGAGAGAGAACGATGAAAAAAGAGTCAAACATGAATCAGGAAGTTCTCATGAACACGTGGAGACACCACTTTCCTGATATCATCCCTTTTCTTGCTTTTTTTCTTTGGCTTGATTTCCCTCTTCCCACTGTAACGGGCTTCTCTGCATGTCGTGGTGCTTGGTGAGGAGGCTTCCTTCTCGACTTCCTTTCTTGGGGTTTTCTCTCTTTTATAAAAAGAGATCCTCCGTGCACAGCCACGATCATCATTCGCCAAGGTACGCCGCAAAGTCAATGGGGAGCTCATCAATCTGGGTGTGGTAGTGGGCCTCGATGTCGCGCAGCACCTCGACGTCCTTCTCGGTCACGAAGTTGATCGCAACACCCTTACGGCCGTAACGGCCACCGCGACCGATACGGTGCAGGTAGTTCTCCTTGTTGAGGGGGAGATCGAAGTTGATGACGATGTTCACGTGGTGCACATCGATACCACGGGCCACCAGATCGGTGGTGACGAGCACACGGGAGCTGCCGCCGCGGAAGGTGTTCATGACGCGCTCGCGGTCACCCTTGGTCATGTCGGCGTGGATCTTGCTGACGGTGTGGTTGCTGGCGTTGAGCTGCTCGGCAATGAAGTCGACCTTGCGGCGGGTGTTGGCGAAGATGACGGACTGGGCGATCGAGACGGTCTCGTAGAGATCCATCAGGGTGTCGATCTTGTGCTCCTCCTCGACGGCGATGAAGAACTGCTTGATACCCTCGAGGGTCAGGCTCTCGCGCTTGACGAGAATGCGGGTGGGGTCGCGCATGAAGCGCTTGGTGAGGTCAAGCACGTCGTCGGGCATGGTGGCGGAGAAGAGGGCAACCTGGATATCCTTGGGCAGGAAGCGGAAGATCTCGTAAATCTGGTCGGCGAAACCCTGGGACAGCATCTCATCGGCCTCATCGAGGACGAGGACGCGGATGGACTCAGTGCGGAGGGCACCGCGCTTGGTCACATCGGACACACGGCCGGGGGTACCCACAGCGACGACGACGCCGTTCTGGAGCTTGCGGAGATCCTCCTGCACGCGGGTTCCACCGACGAAGGTCTCGCAGAAGGTGTTGCCCTCAGACAGGAACTCACCGATGCGGCTGATGACCTCAGCGGTCTGGAGCGCCAGCTCTCGGGTAGGGGACAGGACGAGGCCCTGAAGCACGTTGTGACGGAAGTCCAGGCGCTGGAGCAGGCCAATGGAGAACGCACCAGTCTTGCCGGTACCGGACTGCGCCTGAGCGATGATATCGCCGCCGCGAGTGAAGGGAGCGATGGCGCGCTGCTGAATGCTCGAGGGCTTCTCGAAACCGTAGGAGTAGATACCGCGGAGAAGGTTCTGGTGGAGCGGCATGTCATCGAAAGAGGCAATCGGGCGGACTCCGGGCTGGTCATCCACGAAGGAGTCCTGGTCCTGGGGCGCCACGGTCTTTTCCTGGGACATGGTCGAAATTATAAAAAAAAGAGGGCTGTTAAGAAGGCTGAAGATGCTTTCGGGAAGAGACACACGTGAAAAAGGAAATGGTGCAAAACACGCCAAACCAGGAGACAGAGAGAGAGAGAGAGGGAGGAAGAGAGGAAGAGAGGGATGAGCGTAAAGGAGGGAAAGGGGAAAACAATAAATCACATGCGCACATAGTGGGTGCGATCCTTGTGGTTGTCGGCGTGGCAAGCAGTTTCAAAATCGTGCATTCACACGCCTTGATGAGTTCGTACAGACATTCATTCTTTTTTTGTGTGTGTCAAACCGTTCACAGTGCGTGAGTACGCATCTCATTGCATGGTGTCTCTGCTACTACAATGCCAGATAGTAGCGACACCGCTTCTTCGCATCGTTCTCAATCTCCTCGTCGCGGTCCTGCTGGCTGCGCGCCATTGCGTGCCAGGGATTGTACTGACTGGCTGCGGAGGTTTCCACGTCACTGTCCATGGGCGAGCCCGCGGCAGCATCGCTAGGCACACGGATCGGCGTCTTCAAGACCAGCAGCGTGTCGTCCGCCTCGTGACGCCGCCCGGACGGCTGGGACGGCGCCGAGTCCAGGTGGTCCACAATGGCACCGACCTCGGCCACGCTGCGCGTCCCACCACGGGGCACCACCACAGAAGGACTCGCGCTGAGTGGCACGCGCAGGACCACCTGACGCCCTCCCACCACCGGCGCTCGTGCCCCGCCCTCGCGCGCCGTGAAGTGGCAGTGAAGCGCGGCATACGGCATCAAGTGCGTGTGCGGCCCAATGAGCGTGGTGACGGCGTCGGCCGCGTGCGAGACGTCTGGACACCAGTCCATGACCACAGAAAGGGACGCGAACGGCGAGAAGGTCACACCGCGGTCGAGCTGCACGACGCGGCAAGCGGCCCCGTTGCCTGGCTCGGTACACACACGCAGCTCCAGCCGCAGCGACGCACGGGATTGGACGTGCGTGAAAGGCCCGACGCGTACCTCCATTACCGGCGAGCTGGACGCCTCCGCCGATTCTTCCACCGTGGATGGCGATGAAATGCGAATGTGGATGAGGGCGTGCTCCTCAATGAGACAGTAGGCACCAAAGTGAAGCGTGAGCGCGTGCGGAAGCGGAGCGTCGACCACAATGCGGGCCCTGGCGAGCACCACACAGCCTTCGTCGAATGTGACGCAGGGGCTCACCGCGGCACCAGGACAGACAACGTAATGGCCCTTGTAGTCACCTGGGTAGGCGTACGCAGGTGGCACTGCCACGTTCTCCAACAGCGGTGGCATCGACATGATCGTTTCTTCTTTTTTACGTTGCTGGTCTCTGTGTTTGTGTAAAAGAAAGAAAATATGAAGCGTGGGCAAAATAATGGAAAAGGAGGATGGCGTGGACAGCAAAATACGGAAAACCCAATTGTGCGGGAAGCACAAACGGTGCGCGTGGAAAACGAGAGATGCGACATGCATCCATCAAATGTCATTTCCTCCCCCCCTTTTCTGAGTTAAAGTACCTTTGAGTTGCTGAAGCGGGCTCACGTTTCGGTAAACTGAAGCTAGCTACTGCTTTTCTGGACGACCCATTGCCTTTTCTCTTGGTTTTTTTTTTTGAAACGCGTCGAATTGATCGGTGATTGATGTAAAGAGAACATGGCAGCAACATAAACACACAAACACACAGACTGGAGGAAGCACGGTACGAAGGACGGTCTACTCCCTGGCAAGATCGCCAAACGCAATCAGCCACGGCGATTGCAGGAGTGACGCCGCATCCGGGCGTCTGGCGGGGTCCCACTGCAGGCACTGGCGCAGCAGCGTCTCGAAAGCCACTGCCTCGGACTCGTCCTCCATCGTACGCCGAATGTCGCGCTGCAGCTGCCGCCACGCGGGCGTCACGACGGAGTAGTTGGCTGTGCTCAGCGGCGCGCCACTCGGGTGCGGCCGCAGCAGCTCCGCCACGTGGCCACTGCCAGCCGAGTTGTCAGATCCGGCAAGAGGCAGCGACAGCAGCGACGGTGTCGCCGACCCGGAGAGAAGATCGGCGCTGATCGGTGAGTGCAGCGCCGCCGCCGCCGCGGCCAGCACGACCGGCCCGACGGCGGGCGAGGCTTTCGAGGAGGCCGACGACACGCTCACGTGACTGGGTCGAAAGAGGGAGTCGTAGGTGATCGGCGGGCCTTCCTGCTGCTGTGGGCTGTCCTCGCCTTGATTCCCAACCGCGCTGTGCACAGTGACGACAGGAGACATCTGAGACACGCGCTGGCGCTCGCGATGCAAGACGGCGTGGAGTTGGTCGATGCCGTACTCCTTTTCCTCCGCCGCCTGATCGTCGTAAAAGAGGAAGACACCCTTCTCGTCGAAGAAGTCACGGAGGTAGACGCCCTCGGGCTCCCGGCGAAGGTAGCCGAGCGGCGGCGGGCCGACCAGGCGCATCATGCACTTGAGGTGAAATACATCGACGTCCTTTTCGTACTCGTCAAAGTAGACGCCGTGCACCGCCATCAGGACCTCCTCCTCTTCCTCACTGTTGAGGTAGATGCTCTCCTCTTCTTCTTCCTCGTCCGCGTCGTCGCTGTCGTAGCGCGCACCATCGCCGGCCCGCTCGCCACGCAAGAGGCTATCGTAGCCCACGCTGGCACCAGGGACGACAGCGGCCGGCGAGCTGCGGCTGCCCTTGCTCTTGTTGTCCTCGATGCCATCCACCCAGCGGAAACCGCGCGCGGCGCCGTGGACCTCCGCGTCCTCCGCGTCCTCCACGTCACTGTCGCTGTGCGAGGAGAGGGCCACGGCCTGGTGGGTCTGCCGCACCGGGCCGCTCTTCTCGGCTGGTGTGCGGCGGCCGAAGCTGTCACCGAGGTCGCTCACGGCGGCACCACCCGCACCAGCACTAGGGCTGCTGCGAAAGCCATCCAGCCACTTGGACACGCGGCCGCTGATGCTCAGACTCGCGTGCGAGGAGCCGCCGTCGAGGCTGCCACGCTGAAGGGCGCGGCGCTCACGGCGCAGATCATCGCGGCGGCGATCGCGCTCCATCTCGATCAGCGCGTTCATCACCTCGTTGTACTCGGTCGTCGCGTCGAACAAAAAGCGACCGACGACGAGCTCGTAGGCGATGCACCCCAGTGACCACACATCGCACGACGGCAGGAAAAAGTCGCCGAGCAGCACCTCTGGGGAGCGGTACTCGCGGCTCTGCACGACGGCGCCGCGTGCGTAGTTCTGCTGCTGGAGAATGTCCATCTCCAGCTCCGTGGGCGGGACGACAATGCACGAGTATAGGTCAGAAAGGCGCAGCGTATCGACACCACCACCGCCACCCTCCTCCGCGCCGGCGTCGTTCGTCGCGCCGGAGCGACGCCGCGCCAGCCGACGCTGCGAACCACGTCGAATGACCCCTCGCGTTGCCCGGCCGCTGGGGCTGTCTGCCGGTGACACCGCCTGCTCACTCTGCCGACTCTGCCCGACCTGTCCGGCCTGCTCCTCCTTCTCCCTGCGCCGGCGCTCGCGCATCCGCATCGACGCCGACATGCCTGGTGTGGCGAGGGAGGCCCCAGCATGGGGCGGTGAGTGGTAGCTCGCCGTCTGCGCCACGGCCTGCGGGTCGGCGGCCGCGATGGAGACAAACGTCGGCGCCCCCTCGGACCCGGCGCTGACGCTCTGCGCATCGCCCTCGCTGGGCGGGGTCGCGAGACCGTGCGTGTCACCGTCGTTGTCCGCGCGGCTGACGAGGACGCTGGAGAGTCCGCTGCGGTCGTACGAGGCCGCGACGTCCAGCTGAGTGAAGCGCCGGTCACCGGGGACGGCGGAGACCGTGGGGCGCGGGCCGTCGCTCTCGAGGGAGGAGATGCTTTCGCCAAGCAGTCCATCACGCCCACTGCCGCCGCCGCCACCCATGTCGTTGCCGTTGCCGATCGCGGAGCTGTGGCTGCGACGGCCCTCGTCGGGAAGGTGGAAGACGGACACCCGCTCCACGTGCACGGGCGTCGGCTTGCTCTGGGTCGGCGAGGAGCTCTGCGTGGTCAGGCTCGACAGGGCCGGGCCGGCCGCTCGGCCAATGCTGCGCCGGCCTCGCGCAGGGGTGACGGCGCTGCTGGACGCGCTGTCGTTGCTCAGGAGGGCCCGCGAGCGCGAGTGCGAGTTGCAGGACGCACTGAGGCTGCTGCCCTCCTCCTCCTCCTCCTCGTGGTCCTCGAGCATCGCCGCCGCGTGGTGATCGCGAATGAGCTGGATCTGGGCGGCGGGCGTCTGGGCGACCGTGTCGGGGCCGCCGAGTGCCATGAGCTGCGCGACTCCACTGCGCAGCACGGGCGGCACGACAAAGGAGAGGCCCAGATCGGCGACCTGCACCTTGAACAGCACCCGTCCACGCGTGGGGCTGCTGCCGTCCTCACCGCCCTCTTGGCGTGCTTGCTGCTGCTGGGCCAGTGCCTCGACGTACTCGGGGATGGTCAGGCGCCGGTGCGTGAAGCCCGTCCACAGGCCGCCCTGCAGCGTCAGACCGAGGTGCGAGGCCTGGAACGCCTCCATCTCCGCGGCCGCCTTGACGTCGAGGTCCACAAAGAGAAGGTTCTCCGGCTTGAGGTCGGTGTGTACGATGCTCATGGAGGCCAGCGTGGCCAGGCCCTGCGCGGTCGAAAGGATAATGGACCGCACTATGGGGAGCGGCACCCCCCGCAGGCTCGTCTCGTTGATCGCCGCGTCCACACCGGTGCCGAGGACATCCATCACGATACCGTGATGCGTGCCGTGATCGCCCTGGACGGTGAAGTTGCCCTTGGCGCACGCGACGCTGATGCCACCCGTCAGTGCCTGCGCCGCCGCCACCGCCGCCGCGGAGGCCGAGACAGGGACGGAGGCCGAGGCCGACGGCGTGGCCGCGCCGGCGGAGTGACGCGTGCTAGAATGGAGCGAGTCATCCAGCGCGGGGACTGGCGCACCGGTTGTCGATCGCCTGCGCGCGGGGGACGGCTGGGCGGTGCTGGTCGCGCTGGCGGGGCGGCCTCGATGGCCCAGGGAGAAGTGCTTCTGCACGGACTGCACCTTGACGCGCTCGTTGATGTAGTTGAGCACCTTTACCTCGTACTGCGCGCAGGCACTGTACATGTCACCGCAGCGAAACACCTTGATGGCCACAAAGAGCGGCCGGTCCTTTGGATTCGCCAGTTCCCGCACGAGCGACTCGCCGACGACGCGGATGAGCTGGCGGCGCGCGATGGAGCACTGCTCGAGATCCACCGCCATCCACACGCGGCTGCTACGCCCGACGCCGAGCTGCTTCAGCAGCACGTAGCGGTTGTTCAAGGTGTCGCCAGGCACACAGGCCAGGTGGCCTCCTTCGCCAAAGTTGTGCTCGCTGGCGTTGAGCTCCTCATCAAACTCAGGGGCGTCCTCCTCGTGGCTCTGTTCGGGGGAGCTGTTGGTGGGCCGGCGACTGAGCCAGCTATCCTCGACGGCCTCCTCCACGGTCCGGCTGCGGCTCTTGTCGAGCTCACGGTCCACCGTGTCGGTGGTGCTCGTACGCAGCCGTGGGAAGGCCAGCGGCCCGTCCTGTTGCGGGGCGAGCTCGGAGAGGGCGACGGAGGGGCGGTGGAGAGGGCGGGCTGTGCGGTTGCCACCTCCACCGGGGTGGGGTGGGCTGAGGCTATCCTCCTCCTCCTCCTCCTCGACCTCCTCGACCTCCTCAACCTCTTGGCCGTCTTCGCCGCTGTGCGACGCGAGCTCGAGCGTGTACGTCTCCGGTGCCTCTGGTGCCTCCACGGCGGCGGCGACTTCGGCATCCAGCGGCGGCACCGGTGGGGAGGGGCGCGCGTCACTGGCCCCACGACGCGGTGGCGGCAGCGGGTCCTTCTCGAGCACCTTGAGCAGCACCTCCTTGTCGCGCATGAACTGGTCGAAGCGCGGGATGGCGGGCACCGACGCCTGGCGGCCGTCGGACGCACTCGGCGCCCCAATGTGAGGGCCCGACGGACACGGCAGCAGCGGGCTCACGTCCCCTCGATGGCTGGCCGAGTACATGGACAGCGGGGAGGAGCCCTGCGCGGCGGCCATGAGCGGCGTGACCGCGTTCGGACTGACGCGAACGCTGTCGAAGCCGCCGGCCAGCTCCTCGCGATCACCGGCGGCGCTCCACCGCGACGACACCGGCCGCACCGAACTTGTCGTCGTCGTCGCCGGGAACACCGAGGCGGCGGTGCCGCTGGCGGGGCTGGCGGCGTCGGGCAGAAAAATGGAGGAGCGGCGCGAGCTGGGACAGCTGGCGAGGTCCAGCAGCGTCATCCCCACCCGTGACCGCCGCTGCGCGCTGACGGACTTCATCGCCAGAGACGAGCGACCCGAGGCGCCGCCCACCGTCCCGCGGGGACTGATGTTGCCGGCAGCGCTGGTGCCGCGCCCATCGCGGAGGCCGTAGAGCTGCTGCATGCTCGCCTGGCGCGCGGCTTCCACGTTCTTCAGGAGCACCTCGGCACTCCGGGAGATGGCGAGACCGCCGTTGAGACAGTCCTCGGGGGCACGCCACGGCTGGAGCCAGTCAACAAGACCATCGGGGAGAGGGTCGACTTCCGCACGCGGGATTGGGCTTTCTGCCCTATCCAGAGACCGAAGACGTGCCTCGGGCGTATTCATGTCTCTCTTTTTTTTTTTTTTCAATCACTGTTCTTGTTCCCCCTACTTGGTCAAAGCGGTGTTTGCGGCAATGGCGGTGATGATGAGCGGCGGCAGAGAGAAACAAAAAGATACAAGACGGGAGAAATGCAAACACAGCGAGGAGGATTTCAAGAGTGGCGTGTTCAAGCTTATCTACTCACACACAGAGTCAATAAAAAAGAGAAAAGAAAAACGAAGAGACCAAACAAACAGAAAAGAGCGAAGTGTGTGTGTGTGTGTGTGTGTGTGGATAGGAGTAGTCAATCAAAGAACAGTAGGGGTAAAAAGAAACCAAAACGATGACGGCGCCTCGGGATAAAGAAGAAATGGCACCTAGGGGGAAAAAAAGAGGGAAAGTGGATACAACACCCAGGTGCCAACAATGCAGAGAGAAGGACAGCGAGCGTATGAGACACTCTCTGTACACAGTCCACACGAGCTGCGGCGAGACCAAAGAAGAAAAACAAAAACAAAAACACAACCGAAAAGTAATGAAAAAGCGTGTACAGAATGGTGTACCTACACGTGCGAGCCGATGAAGTGATGGAGGAAGATCAAATGAAAGAGAGGAAGAGAATGTGTGCGTAGGCGTGTTGCGTCACCGGCGTGGATTATGAGACGGCGCATGCCAGTGGCAAACGACAGTCATCCATTCGCAATTTACACGATTTTAGCCTGCTGTTTCTCCCACACCGTACCAGCTAGTATTGAGAAGGAAGAAGAAGGGACAGAGTGAAGGAGAAAGGGCATCACTCACACAAACACACACACGTTGCCGCGAAAGAAGCAACAGGTGTTGAATACGTCAAAGGAAGTAGTTTTAAAGGCTTGTGACGAATGAACAAACAAGAACAACACCAACATCAACAACAAAATCGTGCATCGCGAAACAAGAGGACCCGGCGCGCGTGTGAAAAAAAGAAAAGGAAAGAGAAAGAAAAGAACGCGAGGGTGGCCGCATCTCACACCCTCCGCCAGTTCGTTTCCTTCTTTTTGCTCTTCTCTCACTGGCTCTGACGCTCTCCCCCCCTAGTCGTCCTTGAGCTGCGCACCTGCCAGCTGATCACCCACCGCAAAGCGCGGCGGCTCGGTCGGCGGAGCGCACTCCCCAAAAGCCTCTCCAAAAGTCACACCGGCGACCCCCGCTCCGCCCATCGCCTGGCGTGGCTGCGCACGCTCCACATTGTAGATGGCGTCCCTCTGCACTCTGCTGAGGGCGGGCAGGCCCCACTGCTGCCGTAGTGCATTGGCCGCATCGGTGACCTGCGGTGGGGTGCCGTGCGCGTAAATGAGAGACCAGATCGGGCGGGTCGTGGTCAGCCTGTGCACGCACGCCTGCATCTGCGAGAGCGTGCCCTGGCGGCAGACTTGCAGCCACTTGAAGCGCGGGACAAGGTCGGTGCGCGTGTGGTTGCCGGCCTTCATGAATTTGAACCACACACGGCACATCCAGGTGTTCACCGGGTCCAGGTCCGCGTACGCGCCGTGGTACAGATCCGTGCAGGCCAGCGTGCCGCTGATCACGTCGTACAAGACGTACTCGTCCGCGACAGCGTCGCCCTCCACGTGGTGCAGTTCAATGGACGGCGTCAGACGAACCACGTGAGGCTGGTCGGGTGCCTCGCGCGCTGCCTCGTGACGTAGCACACGCACGCGCCCGGCATCCTCGGCACGAAGGCCGACAAAGGCCTGCCCAGCGGGGTCGGGCAGCTGCAAGGCCCCGTCCCAGAGCACGTCCACCGGGTCTGCGTAGGCCGTCGCGCGCGACGAGGCCGGCTCTTCCGCGCTGCTGTGCCGCTTCGTCTTCACGCCGGCCTTCTTGTCTGCGAGCTCCTGTCGATAGCGCGCCTCCTCGACCGCCACCGCTTCCAGGTCCACCTCGGGAAACGACAGCCCCGTCATGCCATCGCCGAGGTCCTGCATGCCGCCGGTTGCCGCACTCGACGGCCCCGCCGCTGCCGCCCCATCGCTTCGTTGGTCGCTCCCGTCCGTCGCGATTGGGATCTCACCACTGCTGATGATCGTCGCGTCGGGAAACGCGTCCGCCCAGACCTGCACGTGGCGCCAGGCCTGGCGCGTGGGGACGACAATCGCCTTGACGACGCGCTCCTCCTTCTCCAGCTTGCGAATCAGGCTGATGAAGGACCGCTCGTTGGTCTCGATCGGATTGTACAGAACCGTGTAGCCGCCCTCCCGCTTCGGGAACTCGGGGACCATGTCCTCGCCGTACTGGCGGCCGGCCAGCCCGTGTGCGCTCGTGCTGCTCGCGCGGGCGGAGTCCACGAGGCGCTGAAAAAATTCGGCGTTGACCTCCCTTCCGCTGGAGCTGGCCTCTGGCGTGGGAAAGCTGGTGCGGCCGAGGAGCGAGCCTTTTTGGCGGTTGAAGGACGTCTCCGCGACATCGGTGGAGGAGGCGGCCGACGAGGCCCCCTGCACGTCCCCGCCGTACGTGCGCATCGCTTCCTCGGCACGACGGCGCGCGGAGGCACGGGCCTGAGCCTGCGCCGGGGCCTCCTCCGGCTCTGCGCTGCGGGTATCAGAGCCCGTGGCCGTATCGCCACTCAGCGAGAGCATGCGACCTTGGGCATCCACTTGATAGTCGGTGACCACGAACATGGTGTTGTCGAGCTTGGAGTTGTCGTCGCGCATGTAGCGCAGGCCCCCCATCACCTTCATGATGCCCTGACTTTCTTCCGTAATGTGAAGCTGTGGGGAGGGCTGGCTGGGATCACTCTGCTTCTCCACAAAGTACGGGTGCGCGTAGACATCGGCGGGGTACTTGTGGCGGAACAAAATGGCAATGGCGGCGAGCCCCTGTGGAAACGGCAGGCGGCCACGGACAATGAACGTTCGCGGCGTAAAAATATCTGTGACGAGCGAGTAGCTATGACGCAGCTGATCCTGCATCATAAAACTAGCCTTAGACATCATTTTCTGGCGTAAAAAAAACTGTCACGCCGTCCCTCCCTGTTTTTTTTTTAAATCTTCTTCTCACGAAAAGAGAAGATGCTTGGTCCAAATATAAATCTTACAAGACAGAAAACCACAAACAAGCAATAGATTTGTCGGAATGAGGACGGATAGTGGATGGAGATCAGTAAGTGAGTGACCAAAGCTCAGAAAATATGCACTGGTCCACGAACACTGGTGTGTGTTTGCGCGCACAGAACAGCCTTTTTTTTTTGGAGGGCTCGATGAGAGAAGAAGATGCGGTCGCCTTGGCGTGCACAAAAAGAATGCACATTGATGACAATGACGGTCGCCTGGAAAAGAGAGCAGTCGACTTGCAGCAGATGCTTGAACAGCAAACGACGTCTCTCCTTTTTTTTGTTTTTTTTGCTTTGTTTTTGTTCACTCTCATCACCACAGAAAGGATCAAGCAACGTTGCACATGCTAAAGTAAACAGTCTACTGTGGTCAAACATCGAGAGAGAGAGAGAGAGCGAGAGAGAGCGTGTGGGAAAGAAAAAAAAAGAAAGAAGTGACATCTCGTGAACAGACAAGGTCAAGTGAGCTGAGTAACGGACACCCACGTGCGAGCCTCGAAGGTGGAGGGGGAGAAAAAAGTCTACTGGGATAATGGGCACATGCGCGCTGGTCGCGTCCTTTGTCTGTGCACGTCACGACTTCCCCGGTGACTGTGCCGCTTACATGACGGTGCACTCATCGTTGTGATGGTGGTGGTGAGGGCCGGGCCGCGGCGGTCCTCCGTAGTACCCCTGCGGGGGTGGAGGCGGCGGTGGGGGCAGGTAGTGCGGGTTGGCATTGTAGCCGTGACCCTGCGGGGGGTAGCCAGGACCCGGAGGGCAGCCACCGCCGTAGCCATAGCCAGGACCGCCTCCACCATAGCCGGGGCCTGGGGGGCAACCGCCTCCATAACCGCCTCCGTAGCCGGGGCCTGGGGGGCAACCGCCTCCATAACCGCCACCATAACCGCCCGGCGGACCACCGCCGTAGCCACCGTGGTGACCTCCACCATGCGGACCGTGGGGACCGGGGCCGTACATTGCTGAAAGAGGATAGCGATAAAAAAGAAAGAAAGAAAGGAAAGCAACAAAGTGGGCACTCAGCGCGGGGGGGGGGGGGGGGGGAGAGGAGAGGAGAAGCAAGCGAGCAAGGAGCAAGCCGAAAAGAAAATAACTTTTTGTTTCTTATCTCGAGCGAGGAGAAGCCCCAAATCAGCAGAAATCAAGAGAAGAGATGTGGGAGAGAGAAGAGAGAAGAAGAGACTGTGCGTGATGTGGCTCGTTCGGCGAAAGGAAGGAGGGACGCGCGTATTCGGAGAACATCACCGACAACAGCAACAACATCGACAACGATAGCCAAGAGACCACAGGAGATACAACACGCTATCTTGAAACAGAGAAAGCCATTTTTCTTTTTTGATAGACTTTTTTATTTGAGCAGGGACAGATACGGAGAGGAATCACTGGTGAACAGAAAACAAAAGAAAACAAAAGAGTATTCGAAAGTACAGATCGAAAAAGAGAAGGAAACCGACAATGGCTGAGAGGCAACAGTTTGTGTTGCCATTTTTTTTTTTGGTTTCGAGGTCTCAATCGCAAATTATCAAGGCTATAGCTGTCAGGAGGAAGAGAATATCCAAATGGAGAAGTAGTTCAGTCAGGAGAGGAAGAAGAAGAAGGAAAAGAAGAAAAGAAAGCAAGAGGGCTCGTGTCTGTGCACGTGAGTTTGTCACAATGATGGTGATCACGCGCTTCCGCGTGGTGTCACAAAAGAAAAAAAAGAAAAACACAACACATAGCCTTTAAAGAAAAAAAAAAACATAGGCGGACACGGATCGTCGCTTTCTCACATGAGCGCGCACTCCTCACCGCCGTAGGCACGGTAGTTCCGGCACGGCTCGCACTGGCAGTTGGCGGGATGCCCACGAGGACGTTGGTAGTAGCGGCGACCATTTGCCGAGAAGGAGCCGTCCTTGCCGCAGTTCCCGTGGCAGCAGCGGTTGTGGCACTCACTGCACCCGCCACCACCACCGTGTCCGCCGGCAGCGGCGCGGCCCTGCGCGGGTGGCCTCGGCGCTGACGCGGGTTGCTGGTACACGGTGGACTGACCAGTGTGGCTGCAGCTCGCGCAGCCCGAGCCTCGGCACTGGCGGCACAGCAGAGTCGTGTCCCTGTAGCCCCAGGCGCAGAGCTCGCAACCCGCCCCTCGGCACTGCGGGCAGCTGCGCTTGTTGCGCTCTAGCTGCGCGGGGCTCACGTCCGCTGTTGCCCCGGCGCACGCTTGGGGAGCGGGCGGTGGTGGTGGGGCGAAATTCATGGGTACGCCGTAGGCAGGCATCGCACTCGGTGGCACCGAGGGCTTTGCCCAGACATTTTCAGAGGACACACCACCGTACTGCACGGGAGCATCGCCGCTGGGTGGGGGAGGGGCCATGCTATTGCCGTAATTGTTGCCGTAGTTGTTGTTGTATGCCCCGCCTGGGGCCGGTGCACCGCCCTCGCCCAAAGGAGTGATGGCAAAGTTGTCAGGAGGAGGATAGCCAGTCATACTTTGGAGATGTTGCGCGAGCGAATGAAACCAAAAGCAAAGATAGAACAAGAGCCGATAGATCGAGGAAGGGAGGGAGAGAGAGAGTCAAGACACCTTTGCCACATACAGTTATGGCCATACACGCGCAGGCAACACAGCAAAAAACAAGCAGAGAGGAAGCGAAGGAAGGGAAGAAGAGGGAAGTGGCCGCCATGAGCCGTACGGGAGGATAATGACACGAAGAAACCAACTTGAGAAGATGCTACGATGAAGGCTGCAGCGACACAACTATGTCTTTCTTCTTGGGGCACGCGAGCGCGCGGAAGGAGCAACACGCGTGTGCGGCAACAGCGGCTCTGGTGCACTGCTTCCCGAGGTACCCTGCTTGACCTCGCACAGGTGCATGAACGAATAGTTTTTTTTTTTTGCGGATTGGACATAGTCCATCCTTTCCAGAGGTGGCGCTCTGCGAGGAATGAGAGAGGTGAAGAGAAAGAAAAAATGGAACGAAGAAGAGAAAACAATGTATACTGTGAGCGTGAAAAAAAAAATGGCAAAGATAGTGTGTGAATCACAGGATGCAGCAAGAGATACAAACATGGGTATCGTGTACGACAGCAAACATACAGCAGTACCTTTACCAAGGCGAACAGAAGAAAATGGAGGCGATAAACTACAACAACAGATGCCTCGAGTATGCAAACTAAGCTAACAGGACACACATACACAGACACACACGCGCGGCGTGCGTGATCAAAACATCTCTCGCCACAGGCGTAGAGCGACAAACAAACGAAAAAAGAAAAGAGAGGTAGTAAACGCCAATCGACAGTAACGACTCGATTGACTTGTATATGGTCGATCTGCACAACTAAAAAGCGAATTGAAAAGAACAACAAAGCACGTAAATGGAAGCAACCGTATATGATTTTATTAACGTGTGGAACTGCGCTGGTGTTTCTCGAATCTAATCTTTTGAAATAGGCGTCGAAGAACAACAACACTCGTCAGACGTCAGATATTGACTTGTATTTCCACAGCAATACTCCCATCACCACCACCACCACAATGCAGCGACAGCACGTTACGATGAAATTGCGGAAGAGAGAAGAGAACAAAAAGAAAAAAAAAGAGAGGAAAATACGTAAAGTAGGGGGCACGCGAGGAGACACAAGAAAAGGAAAAGAAAAGTGGGGATATAAAACAGTCTGTACCTCGAAATGAATTTATAATGAATAAGGCGAAGAAAGCCTCGTCTCTCTCCTCCTCACATCATCGTGCAGACATGCTCACCTTGGTCTTTCATGTCACGACGATAATCCGCGTACGAGGCACGCCTCATCCCCCATTCACACGTCGCACAGCCCTGACCACGGCAGCGCGGGCAGGCAGACATATTGAGGCACATCTCTGTCGTCAGGACAAAGCGCTTCTGTGGAGGCGGCGCCCGACGGGTGCGCCGGACCGGAATCGCCTCCACAATGGGGGCGTCGTCTGTACCGAGCACAATTGCAGAGCGCGTCGTGGCGTTCGTCCGGGAGGCCTCGTTCACATACGCCGAGTCAATACGAGAGGGGTTGCGATAGTAGTAGTACTCGTCGTCGCTGTAGGCCGGGTCCTGGTGCCGCTCTGGAGCCGGACGTGTGGAGAGGCTCGCGGCCGGCGCGGAGGCGTTTTTCGTGGCATACTGCGGCTTGGCGGGGCCCGTGGGGTGGACGAGCGCTGCCTTCTGCGTGACAGGCTGCGGCTGCGCGCGAGCTGCCTGTGTGGTCGGGTGAGTGGCAGACTGCATTGGGGGGAGGGGGGAGGGGGGGGGGGGGGGGGCACGGCTAGATTGGATCTTGTGCCTTGTGTGTGGGTAGACACAAAGGAGAGGAGAATAAGAATGAAAAACCGGGGATTGGCGAATAACGGACACTGAAAAAAGAGACGCATCGAATATGGAGAGAGAGAGAGAGAGATGGTGATGACAAAGGAGCGAGTTGGCCGCTGTGTAAGTACGTGCGCGAGCTCACGCTCGTGATTTGTATCTGCCGATCTTTGAGAGCACACTAATAAGAAAAACAAACGGTCGCAAGACACAACTGAACAAATGAACACGCCTCACAAAAAAGTCAGGCGCGATGCTCCCGGATGACCACTTTTTTAAAAACCCTTCTCCCTTCCTGTGGAGTAGGTACTGTGCTGTGTTTATACACGGGAAACGACTCGGCATAAACGTTTGTTCCTTTTTTTTTTTCGGATGTTGCTTGTGCAAAGATGTATGTCTGTATACTTTTTTTTGTATGCTCTATCGTTCTCATGCCACACACCGTTGGCAAACCAACAACAACAAAAAAAGAGACTTGAGGAAATGCACACAGGCACATCAGCTTTGCCAATGTACGACACTTCCCCCCCGCTCTGCCTGAGCATGGTCCTTCTTTTTAGTATTATTGCCCGATTCTTCTTCTTTTTTACTCGTCTTCGTCATCCTCGACGCGCACGACTTGCACGCCTCGGTAAATGGCGGCGACAAACGCCCACATGGCGAAGACATCCGCCGTGTAGCTCTTCACGTACACGCCAATCGCGAAGGAAACGTCGTCCGTACCGACCTCGTGCACCGCCGTCTCGAAGACTTGCTGGATCAGGTGGTGGAACTCCGTGTCCTTCGGGTTGTAGGAGCTCATCGCCGGCGACCCCACCAGGTGCAGGCACGACCTCTCCTGCCGACGGCCCGCTGCCGTGTCCAGAGCCGGCCGTGGCACCGCGCCCGCCGTGCCGTCATCGTCGTCACCCTCGCGTTGACCGAGCACGACCCGCCGCCGCCGCACAGTGGTGTTGGCCGAGACAGCGATGGGCTCGCCAAACCACTCGCGCAGCTTTGTCTCGGCCAGTGCAGTGACGGCGGGGTCGTGCACTGAGGCCGAGCGACAGCGCTCCTGCTCAGCGACATGCAAGAGTTCGGTCAGGACGCCCTCGACGCCGCGGTGGTACGTCGGCACCACCTGATGGCGCCATGCCGTCAAGGCCTTGTGCACGGCGCTGCGGAGCGCCATGCCAATCTCCCCCGCACGCGCCGGGTCCGGCTTCGTGAAGTCGAGGTTCACGCGCTGAATCGGGGAGAGCATCGCGTCGAACTGCTCGCGCGCGGGCTGGAGCGGCGGCGCGACCGTCACCAGCTCTGCGCCGCCGGGCACGTCGAAGCACGGCAGCCAGTACTGGGGTCGGCCCAGGTCCCAGTTCATGCGGTGCGGCAGACCCGAGAGCTGCAGGTTCGCCCAGATTTGGTTGTGCGAGAGAACAAAGTGCACGTCCTTCAGCACGGTGCCATAGGGCTTCTCGACGGCGGACAACCAGCCGGTGCGCGGGTCGATCAGGACGGCCTGCTGCGGGGCGAGGCTGTGCAGCACCATGATGGTCTGCGCGAAAATTTCGCCCGCGCCGACCACCACGTAGGTGGCGCGATGCGGGGCCAGGTGGCGCAGGAGGTGCGCGAGCAGCAGCGCGAGCTCCTCGTAGTCCCCGGCCCGCTGGGCCAGCAGCTCCGCGTTGGTGCTCCAGACGTCCTTATCGCCCCACATCATCACATCCGTCACAAACGGCAGAAGCGACACAAAGCGAATCGCCTCGTACACGTTCGTGACCGACGCCGGCGGGGGCCCTCCGTGGGCAAGGAGGTAACGGCACGCGAGCATCATGTCCCCGGTGGAGCAGAACACAAAGGGCTCAATGTCGCGGTCGTTGGCGAGGGGGTTCATCGCGGCGATGGACTTGATCTTGCGCACCGCCGTCTTGCGCCACTTGAGAGCCACGTCGTGCAGCGCGCGGAGCCCGTTGGAGACGTTCAGCTCCCGCACGCGTCGCGTCAGTGCGGCGTCGTTGACTTTCCCGCGCTTCTCGCGCTGCAGCGGCGGCCACAGGGACAGATAGAGCTGAATCGTCGAGGTCGCCGTGTGGAGCTCCGTCATGACGTCGTCGCCGCTCTCGCCAGCGTCGTGGGCACCTTCTGCATGGGTGCCGCTCGCTCCAGCGCCTTCGTCTTGCCGTGTGGCGAAGGGGTTCGGCCGGCCGGACGCGGCTGCCGCTCCACCCCCACCGCCGCCTGCCGCGGCTCTGTCCGTCTTGCGCGCGTTCTCGTCAGCGGCGGGACGGTAACCGAGTAGCCAGCGCGGGGTGCGCAGGGGGAACACGCCTTCCATGCGGGCCGACTCCGCCTGGTGCAAGGAGTAGAAGGGGATGCGCAGGGTGCCGAGCAGGCGGCGCTCCGTGCGGTAGTGCGTCTCGTGCGCCACCACACCAACGCCGTGTGTGGTCGACGGCATTGGGACCTCCACCTTGTCGTAAATGGCAATGCAGAGGTCGTCGTCGATCATGTCGAGCGTGTCCTCGTCGAGGCCCGGCGGCTCAAACGGGAGCTCGAGGGTCTGGAACCACGACGGCGAGGTGCCGAGCTCACAGCGCGAGTACGCCGTCTCGTACACAAAGCCCGCCTCCACAAACGGCTCCAGCGGCGACCCGTCCGCGCGCCGCGGCAGGTTCATGGCCTTCATAATGTGCACCACCAGCCGGCTCTTCTTGGTGAACGTGTCGCGGTCAATGTCTGCCGTCTTGGGCCGCTCCTTGCGCTCGGGGTTGAGGCGACTACGTGGCGGTTTCGGCGCGACCATGCGAAGCGTGAACTTGGGAAGCGTCACGACGGCCGCGAGCTTCTCCACGTCGCTGACGTCGCGCGCGGTCTTGCGCGTGAGCATGGACATCTCCAGCCGCTTCTGCCAGAGCCGCAGCTTGACGGCCTTGGGCAGCGGGCTGAGCGCCAGCCCCGAGGTGGAGGCCGGGCCGGCGTGGTAGGCGGCCTCGTCGAGATCGAGGTGGTGGTACGAGCGCCGCCGCGCACTCGCCTCCAGCGCCATCTCGCGCTCAATGAACTTGACGAGCTCGCGTGCGTCGCGCTGGGAAAGGGGAATCGGGTAGCGGTACAGCCGGGCCTCCATCTCGCCCTCCACCGCCTCCCGGTCGCTCGCGACGAGCCAGCGCTTCTGCAGGCACGCGAGGCGGCTGACCGCATAGGCGGCCTCCGTCTGCGCGGCCTCGTCCGCCACGCGCTGGCGATTGTCTTGGTCACCGCGACGGCTGCGTGAGAGCGGGCGGCGGCTGGCCTCGCGGAGCGCGGTCAGGTCCTTCACCGAGGCCGTGCGTGCAGCGCCAAGGAGCGGCGCAGCGCTCGCACTGAGCCGCGTCTCGCCCGCACTGGCGCTGGCACTGCGCACCTCGCCTCGCGTGGAGCGCGGGGCCGGCGGAAGGGACACGGCCAGACGGCGGTCGCGGCGGGAGCGCTGCTCGCGAGCACGGCGTCCACGCAGCGCCTGCGCGTGGGCCTCGCGCCGGTTGCGCTCCATCTCGGCGTAGTAGTTGCGCAGCTGCCGCAGCACGGGGGCGTGTGCGGGGTCGAGAGGGTCGGCCTGGCGCCTCAGGAACACCTGCTCGACCTGCTCCAGTGTCAGGCCGCGCCAGCTCGTCCACGTCGTCGACGCCGCCAGCACACCACCGACCGGCGTCCGCGCCGCCGTGCTCGCCCCGGCCTCGTCGCCGGCGCTGCCCGGCTGGCCGACGCGCGCAATGAGCTGCCCGCGGAACACAAACGACACGGGCGGCTCGAGCGGGAACAGACGGTAGCGCCGCGCGAGCGTGGGCTGTATGCGCACCGTGGCGAGCACACGCCGCTGACGCGTCGGGTCGTTGGAGACGGGCAGAATGTGCAGTAGCACCTCCTGCGGCTCCTGCAGCGCGCGCATCTCGAAGGTCTCGTTGAAGAAGAGCGTATTGGTGGCGGTCAGCGGGCGTGGCACGGTGCTGCCCACGTACTGGGGCGGCATCGCCGCGTTCGACCGCACAAAGACGGCGGCCTGGAAGAAGCGTAGGTGGCCGAGCGCCGCGCGCGGGTCGTGCTGTGAAGCCGGGGCGTCATCCGTCGAGACAGACGCCCCCGTCGACACGTCTCGGCCGTCGTCGTGCGCGGCCGTCTGTGCGGAGGCTTGGGCGGGCATCGCCTCCCCTGCTGCGGCGTCGATGCCCTCCACGACAGGCACAAAGTCGAGCAGATCATCAATGTCGGGCACGTACATCACCGGCACCGAGGGCGGCGCCAACCCTGACCCACGCGTCCCGGTGCGCGCGGTCAGGTAGAAGCGAAAGCGCGAGAACGTGGTGCCGGAGGCGGTGGCGGCGGCCGGTGCGGCACTGTCACTGGTCAGCGGGTCGGTCTCCGCGAGACCTGCGGAGAAGAGAAAGCTCTCCTCGACGGGGTTGCCAGCGAGGGCGGGTCGTCCGCCCGTGGTCTGCCGCCACGGCGTGGGCGAGTCGAAGAGCGCGGTCGACGTGTACGGGTACGGCAGCGCGTGACTGCGCGCCGCCTCCGCCTCTGCGGAGGTGCGGCCAGGCGGGGTCTGATCGGAGCCCGGTGTGTCATCGGTCGTCGAGGAGGACGCAAAGACACCAGGCGAGTCAATGGTTGTGCAGCGCTCGTGCGCCGCGCCGGCTGCCGCGACAGGGGCGGCCACGTCACCGGACGCGCTCCACGGCCACGAGTGCGACGACGACGACGAGGAGGACGCGGTGGCTTCTGTTGCCCGTGCCGCGGCCCCGGTGGGGCGCCCTTCTCGATGGCGGGATGGGGCACCGCTGCTGCTGCCGCTGTCCTGGCGGTGACGGGCGCGGCGGCTGGCCGGGGACTCCTGCGGCAGCGGCGTCTGCCCACGCACAATCAGCACCATGTTCCACAGCTCCGCCATGCGCCGGAGGTGGTGCCGCTCCCAGCGAGATGCCGTGTCGCACAGTGTCCACAGCGTCTGCAGGAGGGGCTCAATGTCCTCGGCGAGCACCGCCCTGTCCGAGTCGCCGCGCACGAGGCTCTGCTTCACCGCCTCGAGCTGCGCAATCTGCTCCGAGTAGAAGTGGCGGCTCTTGATGTCCGGGTGCAGGTTCAGCACCAGCAGACGGTACTGCTCGTACTGGTGCAGCAGGTGCGCGACAAAGAAGGATTCCAGCGAGAAGGGCACCGCCGACTGACGCGTAGCTGCGGAGACGGCGAGGGCCTGCACGAGCAGCCACGCCACAGAGGCCGTGAGCGGCTGCGCCGACGCCGCCGGCAGCATCGACGGATCCATGTCCGTCAAAAGGCTGCTCGCAAAGCTGCTGTTGTTGTTGAGCAGAGCCGAGGCCGCGGCTTCGCTCGGCGCCGGTGCCCGCCCACGCGGCGTGCCGAGGATGTGATGGGAGTCGAGCCCCGCGTTGGCTGCAGTGGCGGCGGTGTCTGCATTGTTGGTGCTTGTCGTGGTGGTGGTAGTGGTGGCACCTTGTCTGCCCAACAGCACCTTCTCCACGTCCGTGTACGACTTGGCAGGGTGAAAGCGGAGGTAGTCAATGTGAATGGCGTACGACTGGCGCGTCTCGGCCGCGCTGGCGGCGAGCCCGCTCATCGCACGGTCGCCGCCGGCGTGCGCGAGTCCCAGCAGCCCATCCTCCTCATCGCCGTTCGGGAGCGGGTAGGGGCGGCGCAGCGTGCGCGTCGGGTCGTACACGGGCCTCGCCGCCTCGTCAATGAGGTACCGCGCGTGGATCGCGGGGAGCTGCGCGTAGAAGGCGTCGGCGACGCGCACGCTGCGGTCGGTGAACGCGGAGAGGCTGCGGTCGCTGAAGAGGTCCGACATGAGCGTCGAGGCCACTGTCGTCGCGTAGGCGTGCTCAACGGCGGGCGGCAGCGTGACCGCCTGACGGCCATCAACCCCCGCGCTGCTCGGTCCACCAAGTGCCCCAAACTGCTGCGGCAGCGACAGGACGTCCGCGCGCCAGGGCCGGACCTCGTGCCCGTCCAGGTCCTGCGCGTCATGGCGGGCAAACGCGCTGAGGGCGTCGTAGTCGTTGTCCAGCTGCTTCTCCAGCATCGCGATGCGGCTGTGGAGGAGGTCGATGAGCTCCGTCAGGGCCGCCTGGGCGGCACCGCGGTAGCGCCAGAGGGGAATGCGCTGCGCCAGCACGGGCTGCGCGCTGTCGGCGTCCTCGGCCTCCGCGCTCAACAAGGGCAACGCCCGGTGCGCCACGACCGCCTCGTGCGACGGACGGGGCTTCTTCGGCTGCCCGGCCCTCATCGTGGTCGAGTGCAATGCAGGCGGTGCACCGTTGCCGTCGCCTCCCTCCTCCGCTTCGCCCTCCTCAGCGACATACAGCGCCACCGCGGGCTTTGCACACGCCACGCTGCCCAGCTCCTCCTCCGCGTCCTCCTCGCACGGGGTCTGTGCCCTTTGCGCGTGTGCAGAGGGCGGACTCACTGCGGCGGCGTAGGGGTTCCGGTGGCCATCGTACTGCGCCAGAGCCATCGCCGGGCGTGTGCGCAGTGGCTTTTCGTCCTTCTGCTGACACACTTCCTCGCGCAGCTGCTGCGCCTCTCTGAGATCGGCGCGGAGCTGCCGCAGGACGGTGTCCACGGGCAGCTCGCCAGAGCCGGCGCCGCACCCACCGAGGGTGTTCTGCGTAAAGAGGAGCTCGCTGGTGCGCTGCAGCCAGTACGGCAGGGGCCCTTGCTGAAAGGCGTAGGGCATGCGCACGTACTCATCCTCCCCCGCGAGCAGCACCTCAGCCGCGAGCACAGCGGCGCTCGCACTGTCTACAACGGCGCCGTCGTCGTCGTCGTCTGCACCGCCCACGCCGTGCAAGCCGTGCGACTGGCGTGTGCGGGCCGCGTGGAGAAGGGCGGCACCCTCCTCTGGGTCGTAGTCGGGCAGCGCGTCCGTGCTGGGTGTGTCCGGGGCGTCTGAGGAGGCCGAGGGAGGGGGCGGCGCCTGTTCTTCGTGGTCCTGGTGACGGCGGCGTCGCTTGCGTGCAGTGTGCGCCTGTCCATCCGCCTTCTCCGCCTTCTCCTCTTCCTTGTTGCGTTTGCGCTGTGCCGCTGTGGCCTTGGCGGCTGCCGCGTGCTGGGTCTTGGCCAGGCGACGGGCGTCGCTCTCCTGTTGCAGGCGCGTCTGCAGCAGCACCGGCAGGCTGCCCGCGGTGCCCTCATCGACGGCGTCAACCGGTGCGGTCGGGAACACAGACACCGGCGGCGGCGGCAGCGACGGCGCCACGACGGTCACCGCTGCGACCGGCCTGGCGACAGCCTCGACAGCCTCTGATGCCGTGCTTGATGCCCGTTCTTCACTAGAAGCGGGCGGCCGCGGCGGCAGCTCTCGATGCGTGCGGTGCTGCCGTGTGCGCCGCTCTCGGACCTCGATGGGGTCGACCGCGCCGCTGGGCCCCGCTGGTGCCGTCTCCGCCGGTCCATCGGCCATGGCAGCTGCCGTGTACCAGTCCACCACCTGCGCAGGAGCGTGCATCACGGGACGAGGTACAGAGGCCACTTCACTGGGGCCTCTGCGCGACGCGGCCACGTAGGCGGCGGCGGCGACATCGTTCGGCCGCACCTCGAGTCGTAGAAAATGGTCGCGTGCACGGAAGTGGTCCTCGTGCAGCGTAACGGCGGGAGGGGCGGAGACGGCCGAGGAGCTGGAGGTGGCGACCTGGAGTGGGGCGTACAGCGGGGCAGCCACGTCGCCGGGACCGGAGGAGGGGGAAGAGGCGAAGACACCGAGGAACTGATCCTCTGCCTGGAAAGGATCATTGTGGGAGGCAGACATGGTGCACGGATGCGCGCTCTCCCACCTCGCTGCACCAGTGATGGGTGATGAGTAATGGAAAAAAAAAAGAAAGAAAGAAAGTTGGAAAGATGCTGTCTTGTTCCAAGATGGAAGGCTGTCTATGGGCTCTAGGTGCGGGTGTGCCCGTCTATGGTGGGAATGTATAGATACGTTTGTCTTTTGCGTATGTCTATCTGCACGGGTAAGCGCGATTGAAGAGGGAGAGAAGCAGGGATAGAAGAAAGAGAAAGTGGTGTAAAGTATGTCAAGAGCTGTTTGCAACATGATTGCGTCAGTGGTTGCACGTGGTGCGCCGCTTAGCACACTTCGGCAACACAGAGTGCTGCATGCGTGCGTTTGTGCCATAGCGATGCGATGGACGTTGGCAAAGTGGTGAGTGAGTGAGTGTCCCTCCGCTGAGTGTATGCCACATCTTTTCTCTACAACGTGCGGGCTTGGACAAGGAAAAAAAAACCCATCACCCAGTTTCGAAATATGTCCGTGAGACTCTTTTTTTTTAAACAACAGATTCATGCTGTTATGTGTATTTGTGAATAACTTGTGCTTGAGCATGTGCACAGTTCTGCATTAGAGGCGCAGAGAGGGAGAGGAGCCAACACCACAACAAAACCACCGTTTCACTCCCCCATCCCTCCTCCCTCCTTCCCTCCTGCGCGAGCCCTTTCTTCGCTGCCTGTCACATGAGCTCAAAAAGGTCATCTGCCTGCATAACAGTCTCCGGCGCTGGCGCCTCTGTTGGAGGAGGCACGGCGCTTGTCTGCGCAGGGGCTGGTCCGGCCTGAGACTGGGTCTTCGCTTGGGACTTCGTCTCCGTCGTCAGGGCATCGCGCTGAGCGAGGAGCCGGTCCACAAAGTCTTGATCCAGCTTGGTGCCGAACTGGTGCCGCATGAAGCGCAACAAGGCATCCACCTGCGCCACGGAGAGCTCGTCCGCGCGCTCCCAGACGGCGTTCAGGACCACCGGCAAAAACTTCTGCGCGGCCGTCTGCTGCGCAGGCGATGGCTCTGCCGACCGTGCGGCCTCACTGGCCTCTGAGAGCTGGACACAGAGCGACATGGTGACATCGATCAGCGACTGCACGGTGAGGGTTTCCTGGCAGACGCGGCGCACGCAAATGCGCGCCGCACAGGCCACCGCCACGGGCTTGTCCAGCCAGCCGCTCGTTGTCAGCTCCGTCAAGACGGTTGCGAAGAGAGGGCGTGGCACGGCGTGGATGGAGGCGAGCGCCTTGGCAGGCCACTGGACCCGCCGAGACACGAGCGCTTGACGGGCAGATTCGCTTGTCAGCACATCCACGTCATCCGCCTCCACCTCCGCGGCGGGAGGGGCGGAGGCGACGGCCCCAGCGTCCACCGCGGCAGCGTCCTCGTACATGAGCAGGAACATGGCACGACAGGCATCGTACGCACGGCGGGCGAGTTCCAGGGTGAGCGCGTGCTCCGCGACGGCCTCCGCGTCGCCGTCGTCGGCCGGCTCAGAGGGATACGCCGCGATGAACCGCGTCAGGGCGGGCATGGCGCAGACGACATCGACCGGGTACAGATCACGCGCACCACGGCCGAGCGCCATCAGCAGCCACGACGTCAGCATGTGCTGCGCGGGTGCCGGTGCCGGTGCGGCCTCTCCGGGTGCGTCCATGCGGCGCAGCAAGGAAGTGGCCACGGCCGCGACCGCGCTTGGCGTCAGGCGCGCCATCACGTACTCGCCCAGCGCCACACGCGCCTCGACCGCCCGGGCCGCGCTATCCGTCTCGTCGGCAGCGTCCGCGTGCACGTCGCCGGCCACATCCTCGGGCACCTGCACGTCGAAGGTCGCCCCTGACTGGTCTGTGGTGCCGTCCTCGGTGTGCGCAGGCACCGGCGCCGCAGCCAGCGCGTCTTGGCATCGACCGGCTAACGCGTACGTGAGCACGGAGAAGAGGGGCAGGTCCTGCACGTCCAGCACCGCGAAAGCGTTCAGGGCCTGAAGCACGTCGTCTAGGCTCAGCGCCTCTGCGCTATCGGACGGCGACGTCGCCGCCTCGAGCACGCGATCGCGCACGAGCTGCCACGCGTCGCGAAAGACGGTACCGCGGGACTGTGCTGGCGAGCGGCGCGTGTACTCCTCGGCGACCGCGGCGAAGGCAGGCAGCAGGATGGGCCACGGGGCCTCCTCCACCTGACCGAGCAGCACCCGACACGCACGCGAGAAGAGGTGCACAAAGAAGCTGTGCGACTGCTGCAGCGCGTGCACCACCGCGGGCAGGTCGCCGAGCGTCTCCAGCTGCGTCTGCCCGCCCGGCCGGTCCACGTCTTGGCGAAGTCGGACGCCGACGTGACGCACGAGCGCGGCCGTGCTGAGCGCGTTGTTCGCCGCCGTGACCTCATCGCGTGACACGACGAGCAGCACCGCGCTGGCCTCCGCGAGCGGCAGACGGCGCACCACGTCGTGCGCGGTGAAGCGGGCGGACAGGCGCTGTACAGAGATGGGGTCGAGCACGGTGAGCGGCATCCCCTGTGCACACGCGCTCATCGCCCTGGCCAGCCACACCGGCGGCACGCTGCTCGCGCTGGCGGTGAGGTGCTGAAGCAGGGCGGTCTGCTCGGCGAGGGAGAGCTGGGCGAGCGGTGCGCGCACAAGGGCGGCGCAGAAGGCGGTCACAGGCAGCTGCAGACCGTGCAGACGGAGCAGCGCCAGCGTCCGCGCGCTGTCCTCGGCGGCGTCGGTGCTGTGCAGCACCACGGACCCGGCCTGCGCCTCCGCCGCCTCGTCTGTGGACGACGCGAGCGCGGTCGCCTCGGGCACCAGCAGTGCCACGGACAGCAGCGCCGCGCCGGCCACACGGACGTCCGTCTCCGCATCCGTGCTGTGTAGCAGTGTCCGCGCAGCAAGGGCGTGGAATGGGTGGTCCGGCACCCGCTGGCTGCCGCGACGACGCAGTGCGCGCAGAAACGACTGGAGCGACGCCACCAGCGCGGCATCGGCGCCAGTGAACGCGAGGCGGGTCGCGAGCGCCTGCATCGCCAGCGTCGCCGAGGCGCTATAGGCCTCCGCCCACTGCACGCTGTCCACGCCGAGCAGCCCGTTCAGCAGGTCGAGTGCGGTGCCCACGTCAAGGCAGCGATCGAGGTCCGTCTCGGTCGCGGTCTGGGCCAGGCAGCGCGGCGCCAGTCGCACAATCTGCTCGCACAGGTGCTCGGCCAGCGGCAGGTAGGCCTCAGCGGCCACGTCGCGGCTGGCCTGGCGCGAGGCAGGGGACGTCGACAAGAGGCGCAGAAGCTCGTTGCACTCGCGCAGTGCGAGCCGTGAGTTTGCCGCCCCACTCTCTCCCAGCTCTGGCTCGCCCTCTGCGTCGCGCGTGCCCGCCAATGTCTCCGCCGCCCGTGCGTGAAATAGCCACAGCGCGATCAAGTCGTCTGCGGTGTGGCCTGACACGGCATAGTGCACAAAGCAGCGCGTCAGATCCAGCAGCGCGGCACGCGGGGGCACCAAGGCCACCCACGCCTCCTCCTCTACCTCCGCACCACGTCCCTGCACGGCGACCGCCGACGCCGCGTCCAGGCACTGGCGCGCATGGCGCAGCTCCTGGCCCACCACGGGCAGGAGCACAGTGTGCACCAGCGTGTGGAGCTGGAAGTGATCGGGGACGGCCGCCCGCCCAATGAGACGCGCCATCGTCAAGGCGTCGGCCCCGCCAAAGAGAAGGTGCTGAGGTGCGCTGGACGCGACCGGGTGCACGTCGTGACTGAGCAGCGAGTAGTTCATCGCGACAGGGCTGCCCGGTGTGCCGACGACAAAGGTCGACGATTGCGGCGCCACTGCCAGGAGGTGATGACGCTGCGTCTCCAGCAGAGTCGTGGCGACGGGCCCTAAAATGTCGTCGGCAAGAGCCCCGCACTGCTGCAGGCGAGTCAGCACACGCGCGACTACGGGCGGCGACAGTCGGTCCACGCCATCTCGAGCACGGTGGGCCAGCTGCTGGCGGAGTCGACGGTAGGACTGCCACTGGGACGGCGAGCACTCGGACGAGCGGCGGGCGAGCACGTGAAGGGTGGGCATCACGTGCATCCACAGGGCGGCCACCAGCGCGGCGGGCAGCGCGGGCTCGTACCGCCGACCCGTGTGCGCGGCGGTGCTCTCGATCACGGCGAGCCACGCCACGAGAGCCTCCTGCGCGGCCGTCAGGGCAGCCACGGAGACCGCGTCCGGCGTTGTGGTGGTCGCGGTCCGCACGGATAGCGCCTCCTTGTCCTCGCTACCCTCAGCGGCACTGGATGGTGCCGAGGAGGAGGAGGAGGAGGAGGATAGCGGTGGCAGTGACATGGACGCAGTCCACGCCGCTGCCGCCTCCACAAGGTCTGGACGACCCTCAGTGCTGCCAGCCGCCTTGGCGGAGGCCTCCAAGGCGGGGTAGATGGTGTTCGAGAGCTGGAAAAGGAAGGGCAAATGCGTCTCCACCAGTTGCTGACGTACGCTGCGCGCGGACGCGCCCCCGCAGAACCGCGCGTGATCGTCAACAACGGTGTCGTAGTGCACAAGTCTCTTGATGAGCACGTCAACACTGCGTTGGATATCCGCAGGCTGGCCATGCACGAGCACCATCTCGTCAGTGGAGGAGGTGGTGGTGGTGGGTGCGCTCAGCGCCACGTCCGTCTCTTCCATCTTCCTCCTCTGGACCTTGACCGGATTCGCCTGACCCTTTTCTTCATGCGACAGCTGTGGCCGCGCCTCCTCGACGTGAACCGTGGCGGACAGACCGTTGCCCAAGTTCATGTGCAGTGTCTGTGTGCGAGGTGGGGGTCGGCGACGCGGGTGCGCGGCCTTACTCGGGCGATAACGTGCGGCACCGACCGACGTCGCGCGTGGTGAGGGGACACGACGCCGGTCGCTGGTGCAGCCACGCCGGGCCACGTGCACCGCGCCGAAAGCTTCGACAGCCGCATCGCGATGCGCGGACGCGGCCCAGGCGACCACGTTGGACAGTTGCTGCCACGCCGCTGGACGACGAAGCATGCGCGTACGGTCTGGGAGAATGCCACAACGAGGAAACGAAAAAGAAAACGAAACAAAAAAAAAGGAGTTGAACAAGAAGCAAAACAAAACACAGCCAGTGCGTGCGCAGACAAACACGCCCACTGAGAATCAACCTATCAAACAGCGTGAAGAGAGAAGAAAAACACAGACGAGGTAAATCCGCGAGAGTAGATAGACGGAGAGAGAGAGGGGGAGAGAGAGAGAGAGAAAGCAGAAGGGGTGAAGTGGTAGGGACGACAGCACGAGGAGAAAAAGGCAAGCGCGACGGAGGCCATCGCTCCGTGTGCCGCTCTCTCTTCCATCGTTGAAGAAAATGTGTGTGAGGAGTCGAAGGACACACAAACAGACACGGAGTTTTGCAAGGTTTCTCCTTTTTTTTTATCACACCACTTCTTGTTTTGTTTTCCGCTCGATGAAAAGCGCAAGCACCATCACTAGTGCCAAAAGAGAAAATGAGAGCACACACGCACCCACACTCAAGCATGAGCATTTAGAGGACAGAAACAAAAAAACCCGTGAAAAATTGACGGGAGGAGGGCACACATGCCGTGCGTGCCTTCCCTTCCCTTCCTTTCAGATCTGAAGAGTCGCACACACCAAAAAAGCGCGCCTTTTCTGTTGCGTTTTTCTTTTTCCTTTGTCCACGTGTGTGTGTGTGTGTGTGTGTGTGTGTGTGTGTGTGTGTGTGTGTGTGTGTGTGTGTGTGTGTGTGTGTGTAATACAAAAGAGGCCTACGAGTGATAGCGCAGAAGCTGCGTCATGACCTTCTTATCCGCGCTAATGCGCAGTGTCGGAAGCACAGCGGCACTCGCCCAATCATCGAGCAGCGCGGCACCGTGGTCGGCCTGACGCACAATCGCCTCCACAGTGTGCCCAGTAATCGGCACGCGCATGGGATTGCGACTGTGGAAGGCCAGAAACACCTCCTGCCGCGGGCGACCGGTCGTCGTCGCCGGAAACACGAGCGAGACCGTCGCGTCGGCAAAGGCGTCGGCCGAGGTCGTGTGAAGGGCGGCGTGCGGGTCCGCAGCGTGGCAGGCCGCGGCGACCAACGCCGAGACGGACATGTCGCGCGCGAGTGTCGAGACAACGCGAGGACCGCAGACGGTGCACCGCGGGTCCGCCTCGAGATGGTTGCGCTTCAGAAACACCCCGCCCACCGGGGCAGCGCCATTGTAGTTGGTGCAGTTGTCCAGCGGCGCCGCGACACCCATGGCGAGCTTCAAGATTTCCGTCACCGCCTGGCCGGACACGAGCGCGTTGGTGAAGCCGACGGCCGGCACCACGTTCTTGATGACGCCGAGTGTAAAGGCCTCGTCAATGGCGGCGCCACCAATGCCGAACTGCAGCTGCCGCTCCCGTGCACGCGTCGTGACCCAGCGGACGTGCTCGACATTGTCCGTATCAAGCTCGACCCCGTCTTCGCGATGGGCGTCCTCCCAGAGCTTCACCTTGGCATACAGGACGCAGTGCTCCGGTGCGCGCGGTGTACTTTCGAGCGTGCACATCGGAACCTGCTTCGCATTCTCGTTGAAGGTCCACATGATGCACTCCTGGCAGGGTGTCCGGCCAGGCCCTGCGGAAAGGTTGAAGTAGCGACAGTGGCCCTCAAAGCCTTCCGTGCCGGTGTCAATAAAAGGGATGGCGTGCTCGATGCGGTACTCATAGGCACCGTCTTCCTCGTCGCTCTCGGCTCCAGCGCCATCTTGCGGGTGCCGGCGTGCAACCCGCCAGTCGGCGATCTCTGCGACCTTTCCACCAATCCAGCGGCGCGCCTGGATGGAGTCGACGCCGACAATGATGAGATCGAAGCTGCGGTAGAAATCATCGCTTTGCTGCTCGATGCGACCAAAGATCGGCGTGACCGACACACACGCGCAGCGACGAGAGACAAACTCGGCGGCGACTTCACTCTTTGGTCGCCCAATGTCCTTTTCACGGAACAGAAACTGCCGATTCAGATTGGATAGCTCCACGGTATCCATGTCGATGACCGTGATGTGGCTGAACCCACTCATCGCCATGAGATGGAGCAGCTCGCAACCGAGGCCCCCGGCGCCGATGAGCAAAACCTGCAGTGAGTCCCACTCGCACGGCAGACCTTCTTCCGCTTCCTCAGCGTCAAGCGCATAGCGGGGTCGGTGATTGGCCAGACGGTGCACGTAGGCGCTCTCCTGAATAGTCCTGACACGCTCCATTGGGGGGGGGGGGGGAAGTGTTACGCACCAAGGAGAAATATGGGGAGTAGTGGCCAGACACACGCACAGAGAGAGAGAGAGAGAGAGCGAAAGAGAGAGAGAGAGGTGTGATGCCAATAATAAATAGTTGGTGAATCCGCAAAGACAAATAGCGAAGAAAGGGTAACTTGGCGAAAAACACAAGACACACCACATTGATGGCACCGAAACGAGCAGCACGCGGTAGAGGGGAAGAACACGTGAGGAGGAAGGGTGAGCGTAAGTGAAACGAGCGTATTTGTGGGGTTGGGGGTCGTAAGAAGAAGGTGAGATAGGACATACACACAGAAGAAGTGCACAATGGACATGGACATGCCCGACGCGCACCTCGTCCCAGAACACCCGTGTAATGTCCATACCTGGGGAGAAGACGCAAGGACAGACAGCCCGTGCTGTCTACAGAGGCAATAACTCCGTCAAGAAAATATTCCTACAGAGAAGGCCTCCATTGTCTTTTTTTTCACCACCACAGCGCTCGCAAGCAGATTGCTTCGCGCTCTGTTCTTCCCACTGCAACTTTCCATCACCAAGAAAAACGCTTGGTCCTAGATGTGCAGCTTAATCGTTGTACTTTTTGTTCATTTGTTTGTGCGTATGCACTGAGAAATTTATGATGATCCGGTGAAGTACGTTTTTTTTGCGCGTCTTTGTGTTGTATGATCTGAAGTTGGGGACTGGTGCGCCATTTCTTCATTTTTTTTTAGCGTTCGGATATTTTCGGTCACGGTGGACGTTTGAAAAAGATCCTTCTCACATGTCGTAATTTCGCGATAAAAGCATATTTTCCGTTTCTTTTTCTTGATGCTTCAGGATGGAGAACGGAATAACGTCCGTTTACAGACCAACAGAATGGAAAAGAAAATATAAAGCTGGGGGCTGACTTCACTGGTGTTTCTCATTTTTCGTTGTCTCTGACGTCGCCTCTCTTTCCCCCAGTTCCATCAGATCCGCCAAGACAGATGGAAAAAGGGGGAGGGAAGAATCTTTGTTCTTTTTCGTGCCCTGCGGCCTCCTTGTGATACTGTTGCCTTCCTTCATTTACGTAGGGAATGCGAACACCTTGAGAGCGACGCAAGTGGGAAAAGAAAAGAACAGAAACTCCGGTGAGAGAGAAAAAAAAAAAGACGAGAGAACAATATGAGCGGTGTTGAGCAGAGAGGGATCACACACAACGTGGCACGCATAGCGAACGAATAAGAGAAAAAAAAAACGGTGATGAAACAGAACACTAACTACACATGTGATTTATGTGCGGTCAATGCGGTGCCTGTGCGTGCGCGTGTGTTCAGCGAGAGCATAGAGAAGGTAAAACACAAGAAAAAAAAAGAGAGCTGAATGAATTTGTGGAGGTAGAGCAGCGGAACAACACAGATACAGCGTCGCTCTGACCACCGCGCACTTTACCAACATGCACCTTGTCCTCATCTCCTTGTGCCTCCCAGTGGGACAGTTACAAACATATTCACAAAGAATGAAGGAAAATAAAAAAAAGAAAAAGATCAAGAATGGTAATGAGCCTCGCGATGAGGAATGGGGGAGGAAAAAAACCCAGAACAGAAAAAAAACATGTTGTGTGTGCGACAAATCCGAGCTATTAGAGCACAGTGCCAACTTGGGCGACCTTCGCAAGAGCTCTCATCAGCAGCGATGATCGGAGAGACGAGAATGGCCAAGCGAACGACAGAAGCAGCGGCGAAAAAAAACCTTCAGATGTAGCTGCCTTGTTTTGAGCGAAAAACATACAAAGAAAAAGTGACAGAACATAAGATTGGGACTTGGAGGACACAAAAAGTAACTGTGTACCCTCAAGGACACAGTCATTCAGTCTTTTTGAGTCTCTCGGGCCGCGGCTCTCCCCTTGATAACGGCGCGCTCCGCGCAATGCATCAAAGTCATGAGCCACAGGGAAAACACGAGAAGAGGATCTCCTGACAGTTCAACCTATGCACATTGTTGCACATGCTTTGTATTTCTGTTCTTCGCAAGAAGAAAAAAAAACAAGGTGATACACAGCTGTCATGGTTTTGCCGTAAGCCTCTGTGGCTATGTATTCCATACGTTTGTTTGAAACACATGCGCCAGATCAACATTTTCGATGGCCGTCAGTTGCGGAAGAAGAAGAAGAGGAAGAGAGAAAAAAAAAGACACCAAGTTGCACGTGATGCAGTGCCTGATAGTGTGCACGGTAAATGCACGGAAAAGGCGACACACAAATCAAACCCCCCCAAAAAGAGAAAATAAAAGATACCCGCTAAAAAAAAAAAATACCACACGCGATGGATTGCTTAAAAAAGCGTCGTCATTTAAGCAGACTTGTTACAACGCGATGAGTAAGAAGGAAAGAAAGAAAAAAAAAAAAGCACTGAAAAGGCGCGATAATATCCGCAATATCAAACAGAAAATGCTGCAGTTCTTTCTTCTTGTTTCTCATTGCGAATCCCGTCTCAATACGTGACGGTCGAAACTATTTTTGTTGTTGTTGTGATGTTGAATGGAAAACCCATATGAGCCTCAGCAAGGAGGCAAGGGAACAAAGAAGCTGCAATTTTTTTTTGTAGTTAAACAATACGAGTAAAGACAATGACAAAAGTACTGAAAATATAAAAAACCCGATGAAAAAAATCCACACACACACACACACAAAAAAAAAAAGAGATGATAAATCAACTCTGAAAATGAAGAAACACTGGGGAAAACACACTCGCAGAAGACACAGAAAAAATCCCATGAGATTCAGTGAATGTCACTCAACCGAGGCGCAGAGATAAGTAGAAAGAAAGGTAGATGAGATATTTGAGCCGCGATAATACCCTTTTGCGCGCGCGTGTGTGTGTGCGCGCGCGTGTGTGTGTGTGTGTGTGTGTGTGTGTGTGTGGGGAAACGAAAAAACAACATATAAACTGATTTTTTTTTGGAGCACAACCATGGCCATTTTTCTTTCTTCCCTGGCTGCATGCGGCACACGAAAAAAAAAAAAGAAAAACAAACAAAAAAGATAAGAGCTTAGATGGGGTAGTTGGCCTCGCGTGCCTTGCGCTCGCGACGGTGCTGGAGACACAGCGCGACGCGACGACGAATGCCGAAGAAGTGAAACATCTGCATTGCCCACACGAGAGCCGCCGCGACAGTGAGCAGAATGAGTGGCCACGCCAAGGTACCGCTCGCGGACCACAAGCCCGTGTCCACGGCGAGCACGGCATCGAAGAAGTCACCCAACTGGTACATGACCGTGACGCAGGCAAACAGGAGCGCATCCGCTGCCGTCCAGCTGCCGACCCACGACAGGTTCGAGTAGAAGAGCGCGTACACCATCGGGGCCACCATGACAAAGAGGATCACCACGAGCGCGCAGAACGCGTCGTGCTTGCGCGACACGGCAAAGAGATCCATCTTGTCCTCCGTCTTGCCTCCGGCGAGGGTGGTGGTGGTAAACAAGCCCGTGTACTCGTACTTGACGGCGGTGATGACGAACGGCACAATGGTGAAGGCGCAGATGATGGCGAACAGCGGGATGGACACAGGCCACCATGTCTTTCCGAGGAAGCGCAGCAGCCAGAATGTCGGGGCCGGGACAGGCTCCTCCTTCTCAGAGGCATTGTCCTGGACCTCGCCGCGGTCGCCTTCGCCCTCTTGCGTAGGCTCGTGGTTTTCTTCGTTATTCTCGCCGTTCTTCGCCTCGCTGCCTTCGTTGGTGGGCTCGTGGTTCTCTTTTTCAAAGGTCGTGTGCCTGTCAGGCAGACGGTCTTCAAACGCCTGTCGCTCGGACGGTGGCAGCCGCACAGTGGTGCCGTAGCGATAAAGTCCATCCGCGTAGTTGCCCAGCGCGCAGGACAGAATGACGGCCACAATGTAGATGTAGAAAGCAGGTCGCATCGCCACCTTGCTCACGCCCGGCACCGTCAGCGGAGGGACAAAGAGGAGCATCACGAAAGGATCCATAAAGGCGAGCTTGCCCATTGCGTTGATGATGATCATCGGGTAGGCCGTCGGCCAGTAGAGCAGAACAGTGCAGAGGAGCATGCACAGCAGCTTCACGTACGGGAGAATGCCGCTGAGGACCATGGCAAAGATGGCGAGGGTCTTGAGGTCGGCCTTCCACCAGTCCGTCACCGTCTTCATGAGGGAGAAGTTGTAGACATTCACCTCATCACCGACCTTGTAGATGGCGGTCGTCGTCATGTGCGCTGCAATGAAGATTGCGCCATTGAAGAAGATGAAGAGCATGAAGATGGCGTCTTCCACCAGCACACGCGTGAGTCCCACCAGCTCGCCAGACTTGAGGTAACGGATCTTGCGGCGCTTGTACAGGCAGAACGCGAGCAAAAGGATCAACAACATGACCACCACCGCAGCGATCGGGTAGGCAATGAGGAAGGCCAGCTGCGGGACAGTGCGCTGCTTGTGGTTGACCAGACGGTCAAAGTAGCAGCGGCTGTCGGTGGCATTGGCGCAGGACTTGCCCGAGGTGATGAGATTGTTGAGCAGCTCAGTGCCGCGGAGCTCAATGGGGCCGGAAAAGGAGGAAAGGACGTAGTCGTAGAGGGACATGTTGCTGAAAGAGACCTGCAGCAGGTTTAGCTGGCCGGTGCCGGCAGGGACGGAGCAGGCGTCAGTAGTGGGGTCGCAGCGCAGGTCGGTGATGCCCATGACGGCATCCAGCACGGTGCTGATCGGCACCGGCCCCATCATCGTCATGAGGTCCTCCGCGGTGCCGCCGTTGAAGGTGGCGTAGCTGAGGATGCGCGACACAGCGGCGGCCAGGGCCGAGCTGATCGTGCTCGCCTCCGCGGAGGTGGCGGTCGGGGTCGCGGACCGCGTCATCACGTCCGCGCGCGTGGTGGGGGCAGCGGTGCTGGTGAAGTCATCGGAGACCTCTTGCACAAGCGGAGACAGCCAGGTGAAGAAGTCCTGAAGGCTGGTCCCCAGCAGGCTGTTGGCATCGAAATCTTCGGAGAGATTGAGCGTCGTAAAGTAGTTGATGATGCGGACAGGCGTCGACACATCCACGGTGCGCAGAACGCCTGGCGTGATGGGCGTGTTCACAGTGGCGGAGACGTTGAAGCCCGTGTCGGCGGGCAGTGTGGCGAGGAGATCGAAGATGCTCACCCAGTGCGCCTCGGTCAGGATATTCGCCAAAGCGCGCATCAATCGGCTGTCGAACACGGAAGTCGCTGTCGAGAGCAGCGGCTCAAACACAACGGGGTCGCGCGCCTTGTTAACGAGGAAGTGGCACTGGCCATCTGTGTCGCACATACTACCAGTGCCGATGTTCGCCAGCAGCCGAGGCACACACGTTGGGCACACCAGAGTGAATTGCTGCATGAGCACATCAAAGTACGGCGACGCCGTGACAACGTTGAGGTTCGCCACACTGAAGTTGCCCGAGGCGCCAAAGGCGCAGTCCAGGCCCGAGGTGGCGCAGAGGAGGTCGGTGGACACGAGATCGGTGTGCACCAGAGTGCCAACTGGGGCATTGCGCAGCGCCGTCCACAACGTGTCCAGTGCACCGGCCTGAAGCTGGATGTTGCTCGTCACGAACGTGTACGCCTCCATCGTCTGAATGTGGCTCCACACAAGACTCAGCAGAGGATTCAGCTCATCAACGGCGGTCTGCAGGTCTGTGGGGCGAATCACGTCCACTTCCAGCCGCACCGCCGTGTCCGCTTCAATGCTGAAGCCCACGTGCAGAGGACCCACAGACGCCAGGTACCCTGACAGGCCTTGGAAGACATTCAACAGCGGAATGCTACTGGTCGCTGTGTAGCCGGAAACAAGCGCGGGATAGCCAGTTGCGTCCTGCGCGTAGTTGGAGAACAGCATTGTGCCGTCAGCTTGAGCGGCGCTGACAAGCATGACCTCGACCGGGAAGCTCAGGAGGCTGTCACGGATGGAGTTGAGCGTGCTGAACTCGCCGAGCAGGTCGAAGATGCGCGGCACGAGCATGTCGATCATGACCTTGTTCGTGGCCAGTGCCAAGATTTCGAACACGCCAGACGTGTAGTGGCAGAGCACACCATTGGTATCACACTGCAGCCCGGTGAACACGACCTCGCCAGCCACGCTTGAGCCCGGCGCGATCTGCTCCAGCGCGTTCTTGAGCATCTGCACCACGTCCGCGCTGAACTCAACTTCGCTGAGTGCCGTTTGGAGTTTGGCGGGCAGGCGGCTGAGCAGCGACGCCACCACCTTGTCCCAGCCATCTTCGTACGAGAGCCCGAAGAGCTTAAAGAGCCCAACAGTGTCCACGCCGGTGCCCACAGTCTGCAGCTCCATGCCGTACGCGCACTTCGCGTCGTTGGGTGCGACGGTGGTGCCGAGCGCGAAGCCAAAG
>JASANQ010001155.1:7500-46611 GCA_030849645.1 Wallacemonas sp. Wsd | reverse complement strand
CGTTCGTGATCTTTGTGGAGGCGTGCCTGCGCGTTGACCGCAAGGACTGCGCTGTGTACGCGCTGGGGAACGCTGCCGCGCTTGGCTTCCACGACGTGGACGCTGACTGCGCGCGCTACCTGCGCGGCGAGCAGTCGTGGTACAAGGTGTCGCCCGTCGATGGGCTGCACTACCCGCTGGAGGATAATGTCGATTTGAATGCGAAGGCGTCGCCGTCGTCCGCGAGCGGTGCCGGTGCGCCTGGCGGTGCGGCGTCCTCTGCTGGTGGCGACGCGGAGGCGATGGACGACGACGAGATTGCGCGTCTGGAGGCCGAGCTTGCCGCGCTGGAGTCTGAGGTTGGTGATGGCGGCGCTGCGAGGGACTCAAAGTCGTAGTGTGTGTGTGTGTGCTGGCGTCCTCCCCGCCCCCCTCTTCGTTGACTCTGTGCGTGCGTCTGTCTTTGAGAATGCGCGTATCCACAGTAAGGCCCAACCGGGCCCAACCAACCAAACAGAACAAGACAAGCCTCAGCAAGTATGCGATTGACCTGGTTCAATGAATGCACTAGCACAAATGTGTCATTGCCAACACTTTCGTCGCGCCAAGGCTCACAGCTGTACTCCACAACTTGGTGAATGCGCTCAACCCGTGGTCGGCTTGTGTGGCACGCCATTCACCTATCGTATACTTTCCTATTTTGACGCATACAACTATTTGTTGACCTTGCCACATCCCACTCTCACAACATTTTTCACCCCTATGCTCGACTTCACTTTTTCACCTTTCTTTCCTGTGCTGTTATTCGGGAGAAAGAGCCAGGTTCAGATCTCACATAGAGAACCACCCGCAATACACAATCAACACGCCCGATCGCCTCCCCCTCGAGGCGCTCTGAATCACGCACACACACACACACACACACACACACATTCTTCACCTTATTTTCCCACTCGATTCGAACGCGAGTGCCGACCATGCAGCAGGACGCATCCACGTTGCTGCGCAGCTCTCGGCGCGCCTCCTACGGTGCCGCAGCGCAAACAGGCCGACGCGCCTCCGCAGGCAGCCCGAGCACGGCGTCCATCTCGGCCTCCGGCCCCGGCTCGGCGACCACCACCACCCCCACCGCGTCCACTGTGGCGGTGGGTCCGCGGAATGAGTCCAGCTACGGCGTGGACACGTGGTCGGCCTACCTCTGGCAGCAGTGGTGTGTGCAGAAGGCGCTGGCCGCCTGCCCTGCCGAGGACACTGCGGCCCGCGCAGCGGCGGTGCGGAAGGCGGCGGATGTGGCGCGCGTATGTGGGGCCCCACCGGTCGGCACGTTGCGTCGCGTGGACATGCTCGCGACGTTGCAGACGCTCATTGCGCAGCAGAACAACGAGCTCGTGACGATGCGGCAGGAGACACTGAGCCGACGCCGCCAGGAGAGCGCGCAGCACACGCCGTCGCCCGTGCACAGCCCTCCGCGGGCAGACGGCGGCCCGTCGGAGGCGAAGCCCGCCCCGGCTCCGGCAGTGGAGGATGCGGGTCTGGAAAACACCCTCACGGTCTCGGTGCTCGCGCGCCTGCTCGAGCCCTGCCGTGAGAAGTGGCAGGCGCTGCTGTCCGCGCGCTTCACCTCGACACCCGCACCGGCTTCGGAGGGGGCAGCGGCGCAGGTAGCCGCGCTGCCGACCAGCCAAGAGCTGCTCCAGTGCCTCGTTGACGGTCTGCAGACGGACACCGCCAGACGCTACATTGCTGTGGACCTGCTCCATGTCGAGCTCGCGGATCTCACCGTCGGCATCGACCCACAAGGCCTGTTGACGAACTTCGAGGCACCCGTGCAGGTGTTGACGAGTCTGTACCCGAACATCGTGCCCACCCTCGCCCAACTCCGCGATGTGTACTTCGCGGACCTCGACCCGGCCAAGGGCATCGCGTCCTTCACGGACAGCTTCCTCGACAGCACGCTGGAGGTGATGGAGGACCAGCTCGATACGGTGCTTCGCCACGGCAGCACCGTCGAGGCCCTCGCCGACATTCTGCGCGAGGGCGTGCACCCGTCGCTGCGGCGCCTCGTCTACGCGCGTGCGCTGCAACTCGCGCTCACCGCCACCGATGGCCAGCCGCTCTTCGCCGGCAACGGATCGGACCTGTTCGTGAACGGGACGAGCCCGTCGCTGCCGTCCTACCTTTCGTGCGGCACCAAGTACGCACGCGACAAGGTGCGGAGGCGCTACCACCACTACTACTCATCCCCCGCACAGGCGGCGCTGGTGGCGCGTCTGCAGGCCGCGATGCGCGCCGACAACGCCGCCACGACGTCGAACGATGAGCGCTACTTTGTGTACGAGGAGGAGACGGCCACACTGGGGGCCGCCCTCGTCGCCGACAAGAGCCTGCCCGATGCGAAGCTCAAGACGGCGCTGCGACAGCTCGGCCACGACGAGGACACGTTCGAGGCCTACATTACCTTTTTGGCGCAGAAGGACGGCGACTGGATTGTGCCCAAGGCCCCGCCGTGCGGGTTTGTGCCCCTCGCCGGGACCTCGCGTCTGCTCGCCCCCCTCGGCTACGTCACGGGTGACACGACGGAACAGTACGAGCTCGCCTCTGCCCTTTTCGCGCAGCTCTGGTGCCGCCTGCACGGGCCGACACCGGAGCTGGCGCAGTGCTGCTGGTTGTTTGAGCGGCTGGTGGCCACGCTCGCGCCGCAGGCGGTGCTGCACGCGACGCGGGCTTTGGGCTGCCCTCCGCTGCCCCTCGCGGTCGAGTGGATGACGACCGGCTTCGTGGACGTCCTCGAGCCCTCGGAGCTGCTCCTGCTCTGGGACCTTGTGCTCGCCTATCACACGCGCGAGCTGGTGACGCGCAGCCCCCTCGCCAGCCTCGTCGGTCTCGCCGATGTCGAGGCTCTCGAACCAGACCCGAGTCAAGAGGCCAAGGCAGGGCCTACCGCGTCCTCTGAAGTCGGTAAGGGAGCGGCGGAGAACCAAGCAACGAGCCCGTCCCCGACGTCCCCAGCGGCGTGCGCACTGTGGGTGCTGCCCTTGTTTGCTGCCGCGCTGTTTGTGTGGCGTGCACCGTTGATTGAGGCGTGCCAGACGCCGGAGCAGTTCCACGCGCTCTTTGCCGCAGGCCACAACATTCGGGCCCGCGCGGTCTTGCAGCAGTTGCTGTTTCTCATGAACACGTAACCAGCCGCCACAAGGAACATCAGAGAAGGGAGTGTCTGTGTCTGTGTGTGTTTGTGTGTGGGCATTTCTTTATGTCTGCGTGCGTATCGCCATCTTACAACGACGACAAGTCAACAACCAACAGGGAGGAAACTATCACGGCACGTATACCGCGACAACATGAATATTGTCTGGAAGATTCGCTCATGTATCCCCCCCTCCCCGAATTACCGTGCGAGCTACGTCATTATTTTTGATGTGCGTTCACGCACAGCACAGTCACACCCTGCCACATCAGAGAATTTCCATTTCCTGACCGCTTCACATCTACGCACCTGTCTACGCAAATCACACTACACAAGAACAAGAAACAAACACCCACACAACAACAGCAACGAAAAATCCCAACCATGGTGCGTGACGCAGACGCACGAAGGAGCACGCGTGCACACGCCGATCCCTGCGAGGCACTCCCAGTGCCGCCAGCCCCGGAAGGCACCACTGCGAGTGCGGTGGAGGCACTGGAGAGCGGCATCGCCATGCAGGAGCAAGTGGTGGCGATGCTTCGCGAGCGCAAGGCGGCGCGTGAGCGCGTGTTGCACCAGGTGCGCGCGGTGCTCGAAGCCGGACGGGCTGCGGAGGCGACCGCACTAGACACCGAAGCCGATGCGCTTCGCGAGGGTCAGGCGAGCGAGACTGGTACTGACACCGCTCCTGACGCTCCCACCAGCACGGCCGTGAACGCGCCACACACCGCGGAGACGGTGGCCGCGCGCTCTGCCTCACCAAAGGAGGCGGACGAGGAGCCAGCGACAGATCTGACTGGCACAGAAGCCGATCTCGCCAACTTGTTGAGCCGCGTGGCGGCCTCTCTCGCGCGCGCAGAGGCGATGCTGGCGCTGGAGCCGCACACGACCGTCGACACAGATGGCATCGACAGCAGCACGCCCCATCAGGCCAGTGGCGAGGCAGGCCCCACCATGGAGGACCTGCTCGGTGTTACCGAGGAGCAGGAGGACGCACTGACACTCGCCAAGGCAAGGAAGGCGAAGAAGAAAAACCGTCGTCGACGACGCGGCCTACCGTACAGTGCCGCTGACTGCGACCCAGCGTCGGCACCAACACTCTCAAAGCGGGACCAGGCCGAGCGCCGTGCACTCTTTGATGCAGTCGACGCGGTGGCCAGCACGCTGCCTCTGCGCACGCCCGCGCCGTCCGACAGCACCACCGCACACGGAGCAGAGGGCAGCCCTACTTCTGTGCCGGCGTGGCTCCTGGAGGAGGATGAAGATGAGGCGAGCGCGACCATCACCGAGGCACGAGAGACACCGCTCGCTCCGGATGACGCGATAAACGATGCCACCACGGGTCGTGCGGATCGGTCCGATGCACCTCATGAGACGGGGAAGGATGATGACGAGGAGCCTCACTACTCGGATGACTTTGAGGACGATGAGGACACCGCTGAGGTCCAGTAGCCAAGGCGGGGTAGCAGTCTCGTGCTCGTGTGTGTCGGCGCTGGAGCCGCACCGTTCTGCGCTTGACTTCTTTCGTTGCCTAGACCATTTTTTTTTTTGCTTTGCTGTGTTATTTTTCCCATCACAAACAACAACAAGAAATGAGCACGCGTGCCATACGGTACCGTATTCATCTTACACAGGACATCTTTCCCTCTCCCCTTTTCTGCCCTCATTCGCTTCCTTCTTTCCTTTTCTTCCCCTCTCCATTGGCCACACCATGTATGGATTGGTCAGAATTCACGCAATCTACACACAAGATCACAGAGCACAGTGACACACATTTACACGCCTCTACGCGTTCTCCAACCAAGGGACACGAACACGATGAGCTTCACTGTCACGAACAACAATCCGCGCGAAGATTTCATCTTCCAATCCAAAGTGAAGGGCGCGCTTCTGCAGAACGCGGGCACAGGCGGCCTCGTCGAGGCACTCCTCCAGTTCCGCAGCCAGCACAGGGCGGCCATGGCAGGCGGGCAGCTCGGCCTGACGCACGCGGCCTTCACACAGTATCTGACTGACTGCGGCGCGCAGCTCTCGCCCTTTGAGGCGCAATACCTGTGCGCGGCCTTCACCGACGACGCCCACCCGGGTGTCATTGACGAGCCCACCTTTGTGCGCCACCTCTGCGGCCTGAACCAGCGGCGCATGCACGCAGTGCAGCAGCTCTGGGACCGACTCGACAAGGACGAGCAGGGCTGCGTGCCGGCCGACGTGCTCATGGCTACCCATCGGGCGGCGGCAGGCGAGGCCACCGTCTCCGCGTCCACGGCGGGCTTTGATCAGACGTTTCAATCGAGCACGCAGCGCTGGGGGCAGTCGCAGACCGGCACCACCGCGTGCGCCTCATCAACCGGTCTGGCCGACGGCGCAGACACCGCCAATGCGAGCAATGACGAGGCCCGTCGCGTCAGCTTCGAGGAGATGCTCGCCTTCTACGCCGGCCTCAGTCAGCGCATCGCCAAGGACGAGGCGTTCGTCGTGCACGTGCTGCGCGAGTGGGCCACAGATGCGCCGTCGCACCCCACGCTGAACGAAACGACCCGCACCTGGGGCCCGGCGGGTGACCCCCTCGCTACCACCGGCCCGCTCTACGTGACCGACGCGCTGAACCCGGCACTGGGTGTGTCGACCAAGTCCTACAACTACTCGCACATGCAGCGCGTGCACCCCGCGCGCGCACCGCTGCCGCCGCTTGATCGTCACAATGTAATGATGACCACGTCGCAGGAGAGGATGCCGGCATACGACAAGACGCAGATGGACATGGCCGACCCCCTCGTCACACGCCGCGGGCAACTGTCGTAACGGGGGGAGAGAGAGAGCGCGAGAGAGAGCGAGTGCCGACTAGGACAGCGCCAACATGTACATTTTTTCTTCTTCTTCTGACGCCATGACGTCGCACACACGAAAAACAGAGATATACAGACAAACGTACAGATTGTGAGAGAGCCCTCAATGACTGCTTCTTGCGAAAGAGGGACTTGCTGTCGATCAAATGACGTGCGGACTGAGCCCGAACGAGAAGTAGTGACGCGCACCAAAATTCCGGGCTCACGCACAACGCACTCGGCCGTGCGTCGTTGGTCGATCTGATTGCGAAGACAAACCACACATGCTGATTTCTGTTGCCCCTCACAGTGCACATCTTCCTCTGCCCACCGACTTGTTCCCACTATTTTTTTCTTCTCTTTCTTTCTTCGCGTTTGCTCCCCTCTCTCTCTCTCTCTCCACTCACGTACTTGTCTAGTACACACAGACACAGGTACACAGATAAACTGATACACGCACAGACGCTCAGCCGAACCATCGCGTCCACGTGCCTTTGACACCATGAAGGTGGCACCCAACACAGCTAGAATCCTCAAGAGCGTCCCTCTCCCCGATGAGGTCGCGACTATTCACAACCACGCCGTGGTGATCGACATGGGAAGCCACACCACCCGCCTAGGCTTCTCCGGCGACGACGCCCCCCGCTTCCACGAGCGCACCGTCTACCGGCCTGACAGCTCCGCCTACTTTGACGCCGCGTTCGCGAGCGCCGCCGACCCCTCCAAGCTCGTATCGCCCATGCACAATGGGGCGGTGGTCGACTGGGACGGCTTCGAGGGCATGCTGCAGCACATTGATGACATGGTCCAGCTCGGCGACCCCGAGCAGAGCGCACCGGTGCTGCTGTCGGAGAAGGCCCTCATCCCGAGCAGCCAGCGCCAGCGCATCGCGGAGCTTCTGTTCGAGAAGCACGCCGTCACCGCCGCGTCCTTCGCGCTGAGCCCGGTGCTGGCGCTCTACGCCTCGGGCCTGAGCACGGGTGTCTCGGTGGAGGTCGGCCACGAGCAGTGCCACGTCGCGCCCGTCTTCCAGGGCCTCTCTCTGTTCCACGCGACACACTGCCTGGAGCTCGGCGGCAGCGACATGACCGACTACTTTGCGCATGGGGCTGCCGCCGCGCACCTGGAGCTCCCCCCGACGGCGGTCCCTGGCCGGCAGCGCGAGGTCTGGCAGTACGTAAAGGAGCGCACCGCGGCCACCGCGAGCAGCGCGCAGAGCTACAGGAGCCTCGTGCAAGGCCAGGAGAAGCCGTCGCTGACGTCCTGCCGGCTGCCGGATGGCACGGTACTGTCCGTCGGGAGCGAGCGCTACGGCCCTAGTGAGCTTCTGTTCCAGCCCACGCTGGCGCTGCGCCGCACAGATGACACGAACCAGGCCGCCATCACCAGCGAGGTGCAGCTGCGCACAGCCTCGAGCCCGCGCGGCATTCATGAACTGCTGGTGGACTCAGTCAAGCGGTGTGACGCGGACTTGTTGCCCTTTCTCTACGACAACATCCTCCTCGCGGGCGGGGCCTCGCTCATGCAGGGGCTGCCGGCGCGTCTGGAGGACGAGGTGCAGGCTCTGCTGCCACCTGCCTCGGACCGCGTGCGCGTGCTGACGGGAACGGAGCGAGACAACGCCGTGTTTGTGGGCGGCTCTGTCCTGGCGTCGCTCAGCTCCTTCCAAAACTTGTGGGTGAGCCGCGCGGACTATGACGAGGTGGGTTCCGTTGCCGTCGTGCGCGGCTGCTTGTGAGGGCCGTCGCTCACCGTGCGGGGCACCGCACCTGCTTTTTTTTTCTTTTTCTTTTCTTCTTTCAGACATGTATTCTACCCCATCGATTCCGCACCCTTTTTCCCTCTGTACGGGGTGGTGCCAGCAGCGATGATCATTTGTGAGAAGAACGAATGCACCAACCATGCAGAACATCCTCCCTCGTACACGGGGCCCGTCCTCGTACACGGGGCCCGTCCTCGTATAAACGTCGCGGTACACGCACAGATGGGCCATGCTGCGCGACTGCAGGTCACCAGTGCGGTGCCACGGACTTTTGGGTATCCAGCTTTTCTGAACCAGTCGAAGAAGGAGAAGACCGGTTTCAGCCCGTCTGTTTTTTTTTTTTGTTTCCGACTGGGTTTTCCCATCGCCACTACTTGCTCGATACTCCTCGTAGTACTCAGGTGCTTACGCCGAGAATGCTTTTTAAATAGTCAGCCCATAGTGTCTCGCGCTCCCTCCCCCCTACCTCAACACCCCTCTACCGCTCTCCCTCTCTCCCTCTCTTCTTCCTTTTTTTCTCTTGTCAGAGTATATCCGTCGCACTCGCACAGATCGTTGTGACTTTCCTCGATCGCGTGGGGCACTCGTACACACCTGGCGAGTTCTTTTTGTCTTTTTTTCCCCCACGTCGGTCGCGGTTGTCGCGTCTCACAGTGCGCACTCCAACGTGAAAGACGAGTTTAACAATAACACTACACACACACACACACATACACACACACGTATAATAAGAACAGTAGCAACACCCACTGCCGGAATACACCGTGACTACCAGAGGCGACATAATTTTTTTTCACTGTGTACAGATAAACGACGTACTAACGGCAGTAAGTTTGTATTCTTGTATCCTTGTACTTCTCTCCCCGTTGCACACCATCTTTCATGAATCCTCTTGACAATGCTCCGCGCTCTGCGCTGCGGCCACACCCGGGAAAAAGCGATGAGGTGCTCCTTCCCGTCGTGACGAGCAGCACGGCCGCTGTCCCCGTGGTGATTCCGCCCAGCTCTGTCATGCGTCGTGGCTTCTTCTACTGGCTCTCGTCGCTGACAGCGGAGACGGCGCCGAACTACGTCAAGGCGGCGGCCGTCGTCTCGCTCGGAGTAGCCTCCATGGCTATTATGTTGGTTGTGAAGATTGTGCTTGTTGAGTTCCAGTTTTCTTGCTTCCTTTTCGTGGCGAGCATGCAGTACCTTGGCACCATCATGGTGCTGCTGGTGCAGCGTAATGTAACCAAGTCGATACCTGCGTTTCCGCTTCGTGGGTTCCTGAAAAATCTTATCGTGGTGATGTTTCCTGCTCAATTTTTTTTTGTGGGCAACACACTCTCCGGCATGGGTGCCTCTCGCGATTTAAGCATGCCGATGTTTGTTCTTCTTCGTAGTTTTTCCATTCCAATGACTCTGGGTATGGAGTGGTATCTCCTCGGACGCGTCCCGCCGAAGCTGTGCTCCCTAGGCGTGGCCATCATGGTCATGGGTGCGTTTGTCGGTGCCGGGTTCGATTTGCGCGTCAAATTCAGCGGCTTTTTCTTTGTGCAAGTGAATAATTTGTTCACCGCCTTTCAGGGCGTCTATCTGCGAAAAAAGATTCAAGACGTCTCCGGCATACTCACATCCGATGGCATCTTGTTCTATAATAATGTGTTTGCGTTTGCCACGACGACCATTGTGCTGCTCACGGTGGGACAGACTGAGCTGGACAAATTGTTCACCTTTCCGTACTGGACGTCTCCGCTCTTTCTCATCTTGCTTCTCGCCTCCTCCTTCATGGGGTTTTCCGTGAGCTACAGCGCATTTTTCTGCACCAAGGTCAACTCCGCTCTCACCACGGCCATGGTGGGGGCACTCAAAAACGTGTTGGTCTCCTTCGTCGGGATGTTTTTTAGCGACTACCAGTTTTCATACGCAAACTTCACCGGTATCAATATGGGTGTGATTGGTACTCTGACGTACACGACGGGCGAGGTGAAGAAGGCGCGCGCAGTGGCACCCCCGCCACATGACACGGACTCCGATGAGGAGATTGTTTAGATTGAGCGCGCGGTCGCCGACCCGTTGAGAGTTGTGTGTGTGTGTGTGTGTGTGTGTGTGTGTATGTGGGAGGGGTGCTGCTACTCAACGGCGCGGTGTCGAAAGAAGTCAGTCGAGCCGCGCTCGTGCTTTTTTCCCCCTTTTTCCCCCCTTTTTTTACAAGCGAATTGTCTGAGGACACTCGTCAGTGTGTTCTACGGGATGCGTGTCTCTTCCCTCCCACTCCACAGGTGTTTGTCAGTTTTTTTTTTGTTTGTTATTGTTCTTTTTTCCCCTATTTGGTGCTTGATTCACTTGTACACTGCTGAATGCCTATGCGCATTTTTTCTTTCTTCTCTTGTTCTACGCGTCTTCAGTAGTTCGACTTTTTTTATTCACTTATTGCGCGCCACGATAGGGATACAACACCTCTCCCATGAATGAATGAATGCGTGTGTTTGTGTGTGTACCTCTCCATGGCAAAATCCTTCTCGCAGTTAGGCGACCCCAAGCCTCACGTTTAAACGCAAAACATGCTAAGCCAAGAAGAAAAAAAAAGCGAAGAGTGAGCTCATGTGCACAAAACAAACAAACAAATCCGGAACAACATAAGTGCATGACACTGGGTGAATGCAAAGACTAGAGCGTGTCAGAGGTGTCTTTCCCTCTCTTCCGCACGATCTCTGGGGGTGCCGTGCGAGTCTTCCACAGTCTACATTGCGTCTCTCCCATTCACAAAGAACACAAAGAACGCACAGCTTGGATCATCACACACCAACAAATACACCACCCCTCGCAGAATACAACGTTCATTTTTGACATTCTTCCCCCCTTCTCTCTCTCTCTCTCTTTTTTTTTTCTTTTCCCCTTTCCCCTCCTTTTCCCATCGTTGGTGACCTTGCACTAGCAACCAGTCTCCACAAACAGAACAACCACTCATTTGTCAGGTTTCTATTCACGTACTTCAACTATTCCGTTGCTCACGTGTGTGTATTTTCACGGGATTTTTGACACCAAGAAACAACTTAATATCTTACAATTTCCGTCAAAGTAACAACCATTAAACAGACAAACAAGTAAGAACAACAACAACAACAAAAAACACTTATTTTCTCCGGTAAAATACACGCACACACATATTATAGGAAGTCTAGTGTGTTTTCTAAGTCGTCAGAAAGTGGCTATTTCATCTTCTTTTCTCCTTTTTTTTTTTCAATCTTTCCCGCCTCTTCTTTTTCGTTTTCTGCCACTTTTCTGCCATTTTTCGCTTTTCTTTTTTTCCCTTTTTTTCCTTTTTCCTCTTTTTTCTCTTGTTTACCAGTCTGTGTCTGTTTGACTCGTTTGCTTCTTGCAAGCACAAGTGATCACGACTACGCTACGGCCCATCATACGATCTCGCCGTATCCCTGGAGTCATAGAACCAGCTTCGCAGACACATCGGCGCACAACAAAAAACAAATAAAAAACAAACCAACAACACGCATTAAAAAAAAAAAAGTAAAGCATCCCCACCAGTTTTTTCTTAGTTTTATCAGGTCTCAACCCTCTTCGTGACGATCTTTTCCCCCCTTTCTTCCCCACCCACGCACGTTTATACACTTTTGTGTGCGTGTGTGTGTAAATAACATCGCGGATTTCTGCCGTGTGTTTCCATCCTTTTTCATTTTTGCTTGTTTCTACCTTTTTCACATCTCTCCTTTTCCGTCTTTGTCACCATCCAACGAACCGTTTACGCGACCTTTTACCCATAAAGGACGTTTGAGAACGAAGAGAAAAAAAAAGTACAAATCGAGGCTACACTGCTAGCAGGTAAAACAAACGCCAGCAACACGCGCATAAAAAGAAGAAAAAAAAAGAGAAGAAAGGACACGTCGCTTAAACACTCACGTTGTCAGGACAAAACAAACAAACATCACGTGCTTCTCTTATTTGGTACCAAGGCAAGCACGCACAAACAGTGTAAACTACCCCGCTGACATATCAAACCACAGAACGAAAAGAAAAGAAAAAAACGTGAAAACGAGACAAACGGACAGAAAAAACTCCGCAAACAGGCAAAGTGTCAAGTGACCATTTTTCTACATTCTTGTGGTGACACTTCATTTTTGTCCTGCGCTCACTGAGGCTCCGCCACGCTGCCTCTCGCTTAGTTTCCCCCCTTCCTGTCGTCAGACTCCCGCCTTACTCTGCCACCGCGCCCCTCGTGTGATGTGTGATCCGGGCCCCGGCACGCACGTGCACCGTCGCACGAACTCAACCCCGGCGCTGACCTCCATTCTCGATGGCCGGTGCGCGCTGGTGCTGCCGCCCAGCTGGCCGGAGGTGTTCGGTGAGACTCATCGCAGGCGGTACGAAACCTACGCGCACGGCATGACCATGCACGACGGCCCCGCCTTCAGCCACGCCCCGCCAGCCCCACCATCTCCACCACCAGCCGCAGCCGCAGCACCACAGCAGCCACCGCTGAACACCTCTGCGACTGAGAAGAACGTGCGTGATCCGGACGACTCGCAGGGTCCGTCCAGGGCGACGACCTCGTCCGCCACGCAGGAGCTCGTCGCCGCCCCGGCACTAGGCAGCGACACGAAGGCAGTGTCCCCCCCGCCGTCCCCCGCCGAAGTAAACGAGGCCCAGGCGATCGACATGATGGACGCGATGGACACCGCGCCGCCAGCACAACCAGAGACGACGACAGAGACCACAGACCAATCCGCCCCGGCGCCGGTGCGACACGAGGCAGGGCATGTCGCCGCTCCCACCGAGGCACCCGTCGAGGACGAGCGTGCGCGGGCAGAGGTGCCGTCGCCCCTTGCCGTGGTGGCCTACGATGCCGTGAAGATGCCGGAGTGGCTCGAGGCGTACCGCAGCACGGTCACGTGCTGCCCGACCGGCGTCCGCGCGTTTGTGCAGCGCATGCACGCGTCGATGGACAGCAAGGCCCCGAGCGCGACGAGCTCTGGGGCGGTGCGCGGCGTGATGGGCACGGCACACGCCTCCAAGGCGTTCCCTCACATGGGTGCCAAGTTCTCAGACGGCTACATGCACGGCGGGGCCCACCCAAACCAAGCAGGTGGCGCGATGGTGAACGGCGGCGCCGGCGCTGGGCTCGCGTCCTCGTGGGGCACGGGGCTCGGCGGCAGCGGCGGCCACGGCAAGGGCGGACTGGTGGCCATTGAGCACCTCTGGGAGGACCGCAAGGACATCCCCATCGCCGTCGGTGGATCGCTGCGGCGCCGCGGTCTGTTTGGCGATGCGGAGCGGAAAGAAATCCACCAGATGGTCACGGCTGTGCTCAACAAGGTCACCACCGACCCGGCCAAGTTTAGGGAGGTCAAGAACGAGCTCCTGCGCCTGCCGATCCCGGAGGCGAACGCCGCGCAGCTGGACTCGGTCGTGGACGTGTTTGTGCACAAGGCGATCAGCGAGCCCGACTTTAGCCACTCGTACGCGGATCTGCTGTCGGCGCTCTGCAAGGTGCCTCAGGGGCAGGAGGTGCAGGGCGACAAGACCGGCGAGACCCTCGAGTACCGCCTGCGCCGCGCCATTGTGAAGCGCTGTCAGAACAAGTTCATGGAGGGCACGTCCAGCCAGGCCGCGGAGCACGCGCGTCTGATTGGCCGTGTGGCCAAGCAGCAGGGCGTGGCTCCGGAGTCCATTGTGGGGATCCCCTTCTCTGAGTACGACCTCGCGCTGCTCGGGGATCAGGACGGCGAGGACCCCGAGGAGGTCGAGGCGCGCACCAAGGAGCTCCGCGATACCATGTGCGGTATTGTCCGCTTCGTCAGCGAGCTCTACCTGCGCCACATGATCTCCTCCAACGTGCTGACGGTTCTCTTCTTTGTGTGCCTGACGGGCTCCGGCGAGGGCGACCTGACCCCGCCGCCCACCTACCTGCCGACGGAGTCGCAGCTGGACGAGGTCATGACGATCCTGCACACGGCGGGCAAGGCCTACCTGCTCGAGACGGCCAAGGGGCGCGGCATGCTGCCGTGCGTGCTGCAGAACCTCGAGTACTGGGTGATGCACTACCCCGTCAGCCGCATCCGCTTCCTGCTCATCACAGAGGCCGCCACGCTACGCCAGTGGCTGCACCTGTTGCGCAGTGGGACGGCCCCGGCGCCGCTCACGCCGAGCGCCTCGGGCAGCCCGCAGTACCACCCGGCGGCCCCGCCGTCTGTGTCTGTGGCTGGCGCCGCGTCGCTGCAGCCGAGCCCGCCTCCGCCCGCCACGCTGAGCCAGCCTTTTGCGCCCGCCCCGACGGACAGCCACGTCGCACGCGGAGGGACACGTCCGGCGCTGGTGCTTCCGACGGGCGGCGCGGCGGGTCCGTACAGCAGCCCCAACAATGCCACGTCCGCCACCAACAATCCCAACAACACGAGCAGCGGCAACTTTAGCCACGAGGTGCCCACGCCGGGCGGCAGCCCCAAGACCGGCATTCCCGCCCCCCGCAGCCGGGTCGCCAGTGCCGCCGCCGCTGCCGCCGCTGCCGCTGCGAGCCACAGCGGGTCCGCGAGCCCCGTGCTCAGCAGCCCACATCCCACCGCCTTCGACGACGCCGACAGCAAGAGCGCGGTCACCGAGGCCGCCCACGCAGTGCCGCCTCCGCGCTCAAGCCCGCCTGCGGTGCCGGCACTGCCGGCCGTGGCGCCGGCGGCGGGGCCTGTGCACACGGTGCGCCCGCCGTTGAAGCAGGCGGTGCAGGTGGCGCACGTGGCGGAGCTCATGTCCAAGATGACCAAGGTGAGCAAGGACGACGTCGCCGCACAGACGCAGGCCGCGGTGGCGGTGGCGCAGAGCATGGCGGAGACCTACGGCGATGCGCTGCCGTGTGTGTCCAAGTGGCTCGATCGCTGCATCACGGTCGCCAAGGAGGACAAGGCCCGCCAGCGCACGGCGCTCGTGCTGCGACACGTCTTGACCGCCGGGCCGACACCGCCGTCGCGCGAGGAGCTGCGCGACGTCGCCGTCAGCGCACTTGAGCGGGCCGTGATGGCGAACATCCACGACGACCTTCGCATCTTCCGCTACTGGGCCCAGATGGTGCTGGCTGATGTGGCGCGCAGCGTGCTGGACGAGGAGATGCTCAACGAGGGTCTTGCGATGGTGCTTGCCCGGTGCCCGTCCGCCGCGTCGGACTATCTCGTGGACGTCGGCGCACTGCACAGCGCGGCCATGCAGGGTGAGTCCTACAAGGCACCGCCCCACGCCAGCCAGGCCGCGCTCTACGCGCGCTACCGACCGCTGCTATGGGCGTACAACGCGCAAGGCGAGCAGGTCTCGGAGTTTGTCTTGTCGCTCATCGATCAGCCGGTACTGCGGCAGCAGTCGCTGGAGATTGCCATTTTCTGCGCGCTCGTCACTGGCCACCCGACGCCCGACACCCTCTTCGCCGCGCTCCGCCAGTGCCCGCGTCTGGTGCACACCGACCCGACCATTGCGGCGGAGGTCATGAGCGCGCTGATGATGGCGGAGATCTGCAGCGCCTTCAAGCCATTTATTGAGAACAACATTGTCCTCGTGCAAACCGCCGTCGACGGCGTCAACCGCCGCGAGCGCGAGCGCGCCATCCTCGGCGAGGTGCGCCACATCACCGACTTTGCGCTGTGCCCGTTCCCCGCCGGCCGCGATCTGTGCCTCGCGCAGAAGCTCGTCAGCCTGCGCGTCGTGTCCAGCCAGAGTGCGGAGGAGGCCGTCATTGCCTGGGAGAACCAGAGGCAACAACAGCAACAGCAACAGCAACAGCAACAGCAACAACAGCAACAGGCGCAGTTGGCGTCCGCCGAGCACACCGGTGCCGACATGACGTCCGATGGCACCCGCGCTGAGCGCTCTCCGCTGCCGGTGCTGCCTCTGCACGCCGGCAACGGCGCTGGCGCACGTGATGGGGCCTACGACCCCGCCCGACCCGTTCGCGGCCGCGGTGGGAGCGCCGCGGTCACGGGCGGCTCCAGCGCGGCGTCGCGTCTGAACAGTCGGCCCGGCGGTGTCTCGCTGAACCTACCGCCCTCCGCCTCTGGCTCCTTTGCGCGCGCCAGCTCCGCCGGCAACAGCAGCGACACGAACAGCAACGCGCACGGACGCGGCCGTCGTGGTAGCGTGACGCTGCAGAGCCGCGGCAGGGGGCGTGACTCCCTCGCAGGGACTGGCCAAGGCTTTAGCCCGAACAGCAGCGGCACAGGCAGCCGGCTCGGCGGTGGGGGCAGCCCTGCAGCGGTGTCGAACAACAGCAACAACAACGGCAACGGTGGCGCGCGCTGGGGGAACTACGGCTCTCCGAAGTCGACCCGCAGCACCTCGGAGACGTTCGACGCGGTCAGCGCGTCCTACCGCGCCAAGTACCTCGCCGGCGGGCGTGGCTCAGGCAGCGGCGGCGGTGCGGCCAGCGGAGGCAGTGGCAGTGCGGGCTCCGGTGAGCGCCGTCGCGGTGGCGGTGGCGGAGGCCGCGGTGCGCGTGGTCGCAAGTAGCGTGTGCGTGCGACGAGGGACAGAGAGAGTTTTTTTTTTATATCACGCTCTTTCTGTCTCTCTCTCTCTCTCTCTCTTTCTCTGACACACTCACGTTCATTCGCTGGCGTGCATTTGTAGGCTCCTTCTTTTCCAAAGAGCAACATCAAAGGAAGGAAAGAAAAAGAACTCAGGAAAAAGGTAAAGCAAAATAAAACAAAATGCATTGGATACCTGATAGGCAACGACAACGCGTCTAGACCAGTTGCCCCCAAAATTCGTTTTTTTCTCGCTTTCTTATTATTGATCATTCCTGTATTTTTACTCGTTTTTTTTGTGTTCGTTCTCCTCCACTCCCCTCCTGTACCACCGTTGCTTGCAGGATTTGAACGAGTGAGAGAACCGGTTGTCGTTGTGCAAACAAGAGAAATGGGTGTGTGATGTTGTGTTCTTTTTTTTTCTCTGCCTCATTATCATGTTATCCTTCTGGCCCCGTTCCCACCAAATCTGTGAACAGGGTCCTAGGCTGACTTGTGAGGACGAGCGACACGCGCACAAACACAAACACGCACACACCACTGTCAAGCTGGAATAGAGATAGTTATCAGCAAACAACTCATCAATGGACACAAGCCACACGTCCTTCGCGATGCACCTCGTGGGGGCTTCAGGACAGAGACGCACTTTGCACCAGAAAGTGGGAATGCACGTTGCAGCGAGTGTCCTCTCCGCGTATCACAGTAGCTGACATAGTCAGCGAGGGCAAACGTGACACACCAGCACGCGGCGAATCACTTTTTTTTTCCCCGCACCACTACGCACTTTGTTTTTCCCTCTCGAGATGAACATATCCACACTTACCCACATCCATTGATTCCTCACTACTCTCTCCATATCATGAATTGACCGTTTCCTCTTCATTCACTTGATTGCATCCTCCATGCACGCACAAAGCACGTACATTTCTATTATTATTGCTGCACTGGCTGCATTCCCCGTCGTTCCCCCCTTTTTTTTCCGATTTGTATATCTTTTTTACTACTGCGCACACGGTCCACATCGCAGTGCCTTCACCTGTGACCTGCTGGTGTCTTCTTGCTGAAAGATATTTCTTTCCCTCACACACCCACTGTCTCACTGCGTGCGTGGCCCCCTGCACAGGCTTTGTTGATCAACACCCGCCTCCTCTCCTCCTGCGCACCGACAGAGCTCAACAACCTAGCGAAAGAAGCTCATCGCGTCGCCAGAGGACGAAATCAATCGAGAAATCATATCGTACTTTACTTCCTGAGCTGTTTCTCTCCGGTGAGTACAAATACCTATTTTTTAAACTTCTGTATATTCTTTTCGCGCACTTTCGCTAAGCTTCTCTCCCTTGACGTTTCTAATTTTTGTTTTCTCAGTTAATCGCGGACTCACTTCACAAGAGAACCAAAACAAGATTGCGAAAACAAACACGGGCACGCCAACGAAAGCGAGAAGCCGTAGCATCGCACACACACACACACACACACACACACCCATTCATACAGGAGAACATTGAGTCGATCATGGATAACCCCCCACCCCCACCATCGGCCGCGACACCCCAGTCTGTGTCCACGCCACCCTCACAGGATCCTTCCATGGACCCTGCGACCGCCGCCGCCGGTGCACCCCCCGCCATCACGGGCGCCTTCTCGTCTAGTATGTTGCTGGGCCAGCTCGGTACCAACTCCAGCTTCGCCGCCAGTCCGTCACACGCCTACGCGGTCCGTCCGATGGAGATTGTCGAGAGCATCCGCGGCCTCCACGAGCTCCACCAGCAGGGCGGCCTCACAATGGAGGAGTTCACGCAGGCCAAGCAGGCCATCCTTGACTCGTCCTCGTCGTCCTCGGCGGGGACCCGCGGTGATGCGCGCTCGCGACGGGCGAGCTCACAATCAACCGACACGCACCGCCGCCGCCGCCGGAGCAGCCGCACAACATCCAAGCACACGCGCTCATCGCGGCGGCACGGGCGCAGCTCGTCGACGTCCTCCTCGTCCTCGTCCAGCTCCGCCTCGGACAAGTTCATTGTCATGCAGCGGCCGGGCGTCTGGCGCTCGCTCAACCCCGGCATGGCCTCCGACGGGAGCTACACGCCCGCCCCCGAGGACGGCGCGAGTCCCATCTCGGTCTCTCTTGACCACCGCCGCGACGCAAACGATGAGGACAGCGACGCCAGCAGCCCTCTGCTGCACAGCCCACTTGCACGACCCGACGAGGCGCACGTTTCTTTCCAGCCACCGGTGCTGTCCGCGCGCAAGACAAGCTCGGGTGACACCACGCCCCATCCGCACGTGGCTTTTGCGAACGCCGATCACGCCAGCGCCGATGGCAGCGAGCACACACGCGGCCATGCGGTGTACGGGACCTTCCTCAAGAACCGCGGCAAGCAGGCCACGACCACGACGACGGTCGGCTTCTTTGGCGACACCACCGCCCTGCCGCAGGGCGTGAGCCTCAACTCGCCCGACGTGGTGAAGATCCGCTACTTCAACAGCCGCGGCACCACCGGCGATCGCTACGCGGACGTGGAGCTCTCCGCGGACGAGATGCGCTCGCCTGTGTTTTTGTACAAGGGTGGCGTGGCGTCGCAGATGGCGGGCGTTCCCGGCGCCACCGCGGCGATGTTGCAGTCGCAGTCCAACACCCATCTCGCCGACGATGAGCCCGTGACGATCCAGCCGGTGCTGACCGCCGAGGAGCGGCGCCTCTGGGAGGAGATGAGCAGCTCGCACAGCACCAAGTCCTCCCTGTCGTTCCTGGAGCAGAGCCTTAACTGGTACTGGATCGACGTCAGCGGCCGCGACCCGAGCCGCCGCCGTTACAACGTGGCCCTCAAGTTTTTGACGCGCCGCTTCAAGATTTGCGAGTCGTTTCTGGTCGAGCGCGAGCACTCGCTGCTGCTGCCGCAGGTGATCGAGTCGCCCACCTACCCGGGCCAGTACCTGCTGAACCTGCGCGTGGCAACCGATAAGATTTCCATCGCGGCCGACAGCGTGATGGAGCTGACCAACCGCTGGATCATCATTGTCGACCTCAACCAGCACCTTGTCATCACCGTGCATCGTGTTGACACACGCAGCATGGCCTTGCTGCGCTCGCAGTGGAAGAAGGTGATGTCCTCGGCCGACGTGTCCTTCCAGGAGTTCCTGCTCAAGATCATTGACGATGCGATCTACACGTACCAGCTCAGCCTCGACGTGCACGAGGACCTGCTCGACAAGTGCGAGAGCAAGATCTTCACCGCGGACGAGAATGTGCCGGTCTCCCGGATGCCATCCCACCAGGAGCGCGCCGAGGATCTGCGTATTCTCCACCACTTTGCGGGCAGCTCGCGTTCACCGTTTCTGCGCAACCTGCTCGACCAGGACACGCGCACGCCGATCAACAAGAACGAAATGAACGGCTTCCTGCATCACCTGCATCGCCGAACCAGCGTGCAGCACCGCATGCTCAACATCACACGCGACGTGCTTGGTGTCGCCTTTACGAAGCTGCGGCTCTGCAGCAAGGAGCTAGCCGACCAGATGTGCAGCTCGTGCAGCGAGCTTCGTGACCGTGCGCTGGAGGTGCGTGATGATGCCAAGACCGTGCTTGACCTCCACATTTCCATTCAATCGTTCCGGACGAACGAGCTGATGGCTGTGCTGACGCGCGTGTCCATCCTGTTCACCCCGTGCACCTTCGTGGCCGGCGTGTACGGCATGAACTTCCGCAAAAACTTCCCTGAACTGGACTGGTCGTACGGCTACGTCTTTTTCTGGCTGGTGTGCTTGGTGACGATAGTGGCGATGCAGTTGTACTTCTTTAGGGGTAAGCTGTGAGAGCGCCGCCTCGTCAACAGGAGCTGTGAGAAGAAGCACTCAGTCAAGGAAAAGGGAGAGAAGCAGGCATTCGCCTGGTAAATGGCGCTGCGCGATTGCGATGCAAGCTTTGTCTTTTGGTTTGTTTTGCTCCCTCTCCTTTCGCACCGTGTGCGATCAAGGAACTCACCAATTATAGCCCTCCAAAAGAAAAAAAAAACACAAGCGAACAGGACAGTCAAGACAACACTAAAAGAAGAAGATCGTACTGCGAGCACAAACATCCATGATGTCAGTGCTTTCTTCTCTGTGTCTACTCATGAACGAATTGAACGTGGGGAAAGCGCTTCCCGGGCACGCGTGCAAAGCTAGAATCTGTGGGTTGCTGGCACGCCTCGCAGGCGGATCGCACACGTGTAGTTTACGAATCATGCTGGACCGACTATTTTACTCTGTCTACACTTCATTACTTTATTTTTTTCTCCCCCTCATTTTCTTCTCACACGTTTGCTGTCACACACGCGCGCACACTACACCATTCGTACCAAGTTAGCTGTCACGGCCAGTCACACACAACACACTCTTGTGTTAACACGAAGAGAAAGAACGACAAGGAAAGTCCACCTATACTACCACATTTTTCTCTCCTCCCTTTCTTCGCTTCTGCCTTCCCCTTGCGTGTGTGTATTTTTTTTCCTGTTCGTTCATTTGTGCGCTGCCACATCTTGTTTGTGCTTTTTTTTTCGCTTCTTCCTTTTCCTCTATCCCTTGATTTTTGTGGAAATAGATGCCGCCAGTGACAAGCTCTCCCGGGGCGGAAGGGACCGACGAGGTCAGCCATGGCACACCCGTGCTGACGAGCTCGGCGGCCGTAGCGACGCCACCTCCTGTCTCCACAACACCGGCCACACCATCAATAGCACCCTCCGCTGCAGCACCCTCCGCAGCAGTACCCTCCGCAGCAGTACCCTCCGCCCCGGCACCCGCCCCGGCGAAGTCGCTCAGCGTCGGCCTCATCAACGAAGGCTGCACGTGCTACCTCAACTCGCTGCTGCAGCTCCTCTTTCACATCAATTACTTCCGCACCGCCGTCTATCGCATCCCGCCAGAGACGGACAGCGGCACCACGACGCTCTGCGCGGCGCTGCAGGAGCTCTTTTTTGAAATGCAGGAGCGCACGACACCGGCCCACACGCGTGCCCTGACCAAGGCCTTTGGCTGGGGTGAGGAGGAGCTGCTTGTGCAGCACGACATCCAGGAGATGGCGACCTTGCTCAGAGACACCTTGGAGGAGAAGATGAAGGGCACGGAGGCGGAAGGCACCATCCACCAGCTCTTTGAGGGTCGCGGCGAGCAGGTGGTGGAGACGCTCGACCACACCTACACCTCGCGCCGACGCGAGCTTGTCTACGACATCCACCTCCCTCTCGCGAACCACCAAACGCTGATGGAGAGCCTCACCTCCATCACTGTGAAGGATCAGCTCGTCGGCGACAACAAGTACCGTGTTGAGGAGGACGGCAAGCCGCCCGTGTACAAGGATGCTGAGCGGGGGTTTCGCTTCTGCCGCTTCGCCCCCGTCACGTGGTTCCACTTGAAGCGCTTCGACATGGACCTGACCTCGCCAACGCTGGAGATGAAGAAGGTCAACACCGCACTCGAGTTCCCCCTCGTGCTCGACCTGCGAGCCCTCGAGACGGACGACGACAGCGGGGAGAAGGAACCGCAGTCGCCGCGCTCTCTGTTGCCGGCGTCCTCGCCAGCGATTTACGACTTGCACGGCGTCATTGTCCATCGCGGCACCGTGAACAGCGGCCACTACTACTGCTACATCCACTCCTGGGATGCGGAGAAGCAGGCCTTCACGCACTGGGTCGAATACGACGATGACAATGTGCGCACCGTCACCGAGGAGCTCGCCGTGATGAGCAACTACGGCGGCCCACCAGGCGCGGGCCGCCACCGATTCGGCGACCTGCGCGGCAGCAGCGCCAGCGCGTACGTGCTCTCGTATGTTCGCCGGTCGGCCGCCCCGATGATACTCGCGCCGTGCCCGACCGACGTCATCACGCAGAGCGTCAAGGACGCACTGCGACGCAACATGGAGGCCGAGGAACGCCGCCTGCGACGCGCCGAGACAGCGCGTCAGCAGCTCACCGTGTACGTTCTGACAGCGGCCTCGCTGAGCGCGTGCACGCTCGATCTCCTGACGGCGCTGCTGCCGCCTGACATGGCCCGGCTGCGCCGCTACGCTGAGGCCACGCTCGAGCTCAAGAAGCACGACCCGCTGCGCCTCGCGTATGAGCAGCTGAACGAGCTTCTGCTCGCGCCGTGCGGGTTTCCGATTGAGTTGTGTCGCGTCTGGCGCATCTCCGGCGGCCCCCCGACAGCACCGTCGCAGCCCGGGTGCGGCAGCCTCGCCTACTGCGCACCACCGAGCACCCAGACGGCTGGCGCCTGCAACAGCAACAACAGCAACAGCAGCTGTACTCCGTCGTCGACGACGCGAGCGGCGGGGGCGGCCGCCCTCACAGCGACCAGCACAACGACGAGCGGTTCGCTTGCTAGTGCGAATAGCGCAGGCGGTGGCGGCATCATGGCTGGCGAGCGCTCGAGCTTGAACACGCGCGAGCTGCACGTGGGCCGCGCCTTGCCGACCTGGCAAGAGTGCGTCGACAGCGAGCGCGACGGCGGCGGTGCGCTGCTGCTTCAAGACCTGCTCACGCCGTCTGAACGGCAGAAGGGCAACATCCTCGGTCTCTTTTTGCAGGCGCCGCTGCTGCCGCACGTCTGTCCGCACGCCCCGGGCGGGACTCCCCTGCGCTCACACGCCGCCAGTCCCACCCGCGCGGCTCCGACCGAGGCCGCCCCCGCCACTGACGCCACGCCGACGCCGGCGTCGCCTGCCACGGGCGTGCTGTGCGTGGGCCCATCGCCAGTGGTCAAGGGCTGCACGGTCGCGTCACCCAGTGTGATTGTGGAGATGACGCTTGCGGAGCCCGTGCCGGTACGTGCCATCACCGTTGTGCTCGCCCACACGGCGACAGTGGTGCGCTCGTGCACCTTCACCGTGCAGCTGTACGCCCCTGACGTCGCCAGCCCGATCCGATTCCAGGAGACGGTCGTGGTCAACGGCGAGGACCTGCGCGCGACCTGGCGGCAGCCCAAGGCCAGCGCCGCTGCTGCTGCCGCTGTTGCTGCTGAGGACAGTCGAGGGAGCCCAAAGACGAAGCCCAACACGGCACCTATCGCGACTGTGGTCCCGGTCGCCCCCTACACGGGCCCCGTGTCTGCCATCAAGTTTCAGCTCACGAGCGTCCACAGCGGCAAGCCCTTGTCCATTGTCGACGCGCACCTCCACATCGCCGCGGGCCGTCTGCGCATTAACGACAATGTGCCAGCCATGGTTCTCGCCGAGCCCGGCCACGACCGCGTGCTGCTGTTCTTCAAACTCTTCGATCACGCACTCGGTACCGTGCGCTACCTCGGCGAGGGCATCCTCGACCGCGCACTGACCCCGCACCACTGCGAAGCCTGGCTGCTGCACTTAGCAGGGGCTGTGCGGCCGTTCCATCACAACACCGCCGCCTCTTCGCCCTCCACGACACCGCGTCTGCGTTTCTTCGTGGAGGGCCGCGCGAGCATCACACGGGAGCTGCGGCCGGATCTCGACTGGATGGACAACCGCGTGCACAGCGGCAGCACGCTCGTTGTGCAGCGCGCGCTCGTCGCCCCGCTCTACCGGCACGTCCACGTCGAGACCTTCTACCAGACGCAGCGCCTCAAGGAGCTGGTGCGCGTGGTCGAGGTGGCGCCGATGGAGCTGGACAGGGAGAGCCAGTACCGCGAGCGGCTGGCGCACTTTGCGGCCGTGCACCGCAGCCTGCCGGCGCGCGCGCAGGCCGTGGCGACCGCCGTGGACGCATTCAACGAGTACCTCCAAAAGGAGCGGGAGAAGCGCATGCTGGAGACCGCGCGGGCGGCAGGCGGTGCCGCGCCGTCCTTGCACGCGAGTGCCGGTGCGAGCGTGAGCGGCGACCACGCTGAGCTCTCCGGCCCCGCCTCCACATTGAAGCGCACTTCACAGACGGCGCCGCGCGTGGACGTGGACGTGGAGCTCAATCCCTTCCACTCGTCGCTCCCGGTGCTGCAGGAGACGGTGCTGCAGGTGACGGGGCAGGTCATGTGCACGATGCTGCTCAGCTGGTGCTACGACTCCATCTGTGACGCGTTGGCCGACCACTTCATGGTCACGCCGGGCAGCATCCGCCTGTACCAGAGCCGCGACGCCGACGGCTCGGGTCCACAGCGGGCCCCGGCGAGTACATCCGTCGTGCTCGAAGACCTGCTCCGTCTGGATGCCTACACGACCATCAACGTGATCTTCTTTGAGCGCCTGGCCGTGCCGCGCGTGGTTGCAGACCAGTTCGCCGTGTTCAACGTGACGCTGCGGGACGCGGAGGGGCACGCGCTACACTCGGCGCGCTACCGGCTGGGTCGCGCGGACGGCACGCGGCAAGGCGTCGTGCGTGCCGTGCGGCAGTCCATTCGCGACTGGGAGCTCGAGGCGGATCCCTGGGGCACGCTGGAGGCCACCCTCAACGCGCCGCAGTACACGCTGCTGGTCGTGTCCGAGGAGGAGCACCTCATCCGCGTCATAAAGGAGGTCCGGCTGACGGCCCGCGATGGCAGCGCGTACGCCCCCGAGAACGCGCTGGATGCGGACTGGCAGGGCCTGCACCTCGTCCTGATCCCGCTCGGCGCCCTTCCACGCGGTGAGGAGCGGGTCGCCTGCTGCCACGGTGAGTACCGCAACGGCGAGGTCCACACCTTTGGCAACCCCTTTGTCATCACGGTCCGCGAAACCACGACGGTGGTGCAGGCGATGGACAAGATGCTGGCGTGCACTCACGTCCCCAGCGAGGCTCTGCACCGCGACAACCACTACGCCGTCATGATGCTGACCGAGCGCGCGTGCTACTTCAACGACTGGGAGGAGACGGTGGTGATGTACTGGCGATGCACGCAGAACACGTCCGAGCACGTCCCGCAGCTGGTGCTCAACTACAGCAACCCCCTCGACAAGCCGGGCTCCCGCTACGTGGCACACAACGATCAACGACTGAAGATCACAAAGTAGCCGCGCGTCTGGCGTTGTACGTATATATGCGTGTCTGTATGCTCACTAGTCATCCATGGCCCATGCAGTGTAACCTTCTCCCCTTTGCTTTTTTTTTTTTGCGTTTACTTTTGCTGATTGCCCTCTTTTTTTGTGTTTTTCTTTTCAATCAACTGTGGTGTGCTGGTGGGCCACCCGCTGATGAAGTGCTGTTTCCCTTTTTCTATCGACATGCTGACACAACTAATGAAAACGAATAGACGACCAAAAAATAAAAAAGGTTCATCTCCTCCTCTCTCGCGATCAATAGCCCTGACAAACGGTCATGACTCCCAATAGCACCACCCAAACACACACACACACAGTCAACTGACAAGTGCCAATGATTGTCGTTCTTTCTCCTTTCGTATTCGAGCTTTTCTTCTTCATTGGGGAGTTCAAAACCATTACGTTCTTGCACTTTCCTTTCCTTTCTTTTACTCCCTTTCTCTCTCTTCCTTGCTGTTCATCCTGTTTCCTGCCGTCAAACACTTGCTCAAGGTCATTTTACTTTTTGGTGTTCCCATCATACATAGAAATCAATCCATACACGCATAAATTGGAGGTCGGGTCCCTTCTCCCTCTTTCTTTTTAATTCTCACCGACTTCTCCTGAACGCACACACGCAGACACAGAAGCCTTTCGTTCTTTATCCACTCATCTTCATATATTTTTTCCTGTCTCTTTTTTTCTTCACACTCTTGAAGACACGTTGTCGTCTGACAGGCATTGCATAGACCCCCCCCCCTACTCCCCCACACCACCACCATGGCAGAGGCCTCCAAGTTCAAGAAGCTCACACCCATCGACCATGTGCTGATTCGCCCTGAGATGTACGTGGGCAGCATCGAGACCCAGCCGTCTGCGATGTTCGTCTTTGACCCTGAAAAGGGCCGCATGACGTGGGAGACACTGCAACTCAATCACGGCTTGCTGAAGATTGTCGATGAGATTCTTCTGAACGCTTCCGACAACATGCAGAACCGCGCGGCGCGCATGACGTACGTCAACATCAACATCACCGATGCTGGCGAGATCACCATTGAGAACGACGGCGCTGGCCTGCCCATTGTCAAGAGCAAGGAGCACAAGATCTACATTCCCGAAATGGTCTTCGGCCACCTTCTGACGAGCTCCAACTACAACAACGACGAGAGCTCCGTCACCGCGGGCCGCCACGGGTACGGCGCGAAGCTGACGAACATCCTCTCCACCAAGTTCTCCGTCACCTGCCGCACCAAGGGTAAGGAGTTCCACATGACCTGGACCGACCACATGCGCAAGGCCACCGCACCGCGCGTGTCCTCGACCACCGAGAAGAACATCACCTCGATCAAGTTCATGCCGGACTACGCCCACTTTGGCTTCACGGACAACCGCATCTCCATGGACATGAAGCGCGTGCTGCACAAGCGCATCATGGACCTCGCCGCGATGTTCCCCACCCTCCAGATCCGCCTCAACGGCGTCCCCTTCGGCTTCAAGAGCTTCGCTGACTACGCGTCCCTGTACAGCCTCCCGGGCAACGACGGCACGCTGCCGCCCGCCCCGTTCATCTTCGAGAGCAAGAACGGCACCGTCGCGTACGTGCCGCAGGTGGCCGCGGGTCCGAAGCGCGTGTTCGGTGTGGTGAACGGCGTCGTGACGTACAATGGCGGCACGCACTGCAACGCGGCCGCGGACATCCTCACCACGGCGCTCGACGGCGTGTCGAGGCAGCTCAAGAAGGACGGCAAGATTGTCGATACGGCGCGCATTGCACGGCACTTCACGACACTCGTGTTTCTCGTGCAGGCGCAGCCCAAATTTGACTCGCAGAGCAAGACCCGCCTGGTGTCGACGGTGACGATGCCGCGCGTGCCACGGACAGGCCTGGAGGCCTACCTGCAGACGATGCCCTTCCTGGAGGCCAACGTGAACTCACTCAGTGACCAGCTCGCCCTCGACATCAACAAGGAGATCGGCGCCAGCAAGCGGATCAGTAGCAAGTCGCTCATCTCGTCGATTGCGAAGCTGGTGGACGCCGCGTCTACGCGCTCCGACGGCAAGAACACACGCACGCTCATCCTGACCGAGGGTGACTCCGCCAAGGCCCTCGCGCTGAACTCGCTGTCGAGCGAGCAGAAGAAGTTCTGCGGTGTGTTCCCGCTCCGCGGTAAGCTGCTGAACGTGCGCAACAAGAACCTCAAGCGCCTCAAGACCTGTAAGGAGCTGCAGGATTTGTTCCTCGCGCTCGGGCTCGAGCTGGGCAAGGTGTACAAGGACACCAAGGACCTGCGGTACCAGCGCCTGCTGGTGATGACCGATCAGGATGCCGATGGCTCGCACATCAAGGGTCTCGTCATCAACGCCTTTGAGTCGCTCTGGCCGTCGCTGGTGCAGCGCAACGAGGGCTTCATCTCGCTCTTCTCCACACCCATTGTGAAGATTCGCGTGCACGGTCGCAAGCAGGAAGGCGTCATTCCCTTCTACAGCCTCAAGGACTTCCACCGCTGGAAGCGCGCGAACCCGTCGGTGCGGTTCAGCGCCAAGTACTACAAGGGTCTGGGCACGTCCACGACGGCCGAAGGTAAGGAGTACTTCTCCGACATGGAGAAGAACATCATGAAGCTGCACGTCGATGTCAAGGACCACAAACTGCTCAACAGCGTCTTCGACTCGCAGGAGGTGGAGTGGCGCAAGGACTGGATGACCAAGGCCAACGCCTTCGCCGGCGAGGTGGACATTGACCGCACCAAGAGTTCACTGACCATCCCCGACTTTGTGCACAAGGAGATGGTGCACTTTGCGCTGCTCGGCAACGCGCGTGCGTTGGCGCACGGCGTGGATGGCCTCAAGCCGTCGCAGCGCAAGATTCTCTGGGCGATGCTGCACCGCCGCAGCAGCGAGTCGGCCAAGGTCGCGCAGCTCTCCGGCTACATCTCGGAGATCTCGGCCTTCCATCACGGCGAGGCCTCGCTGCAGGTGACTATTGTGAAGATGGCGCAGAACTTCACCGGCGGCAACAACATCAACCTCCTCGTACCGGAGGGCCAGTTCGGCTCCCGCCAGCAGCTCGGCGCCGACCACGCTGCACCGCGTTACATCTTCTCCAAGCTGTCGCGCTTCACGCGGCTGCTCTTCCCGAGCGAGGACGACCCGCTGCTCGACTACGTCGACGAGGAGGGCACGCTCGTGGAGCCGAACCACTACGTGCCGATTGTGCCCATGCTGCTGTGCAACGGCTCCGTCGGCATCGGTGTTGGCTTCGCGTCGACCATCCCCTCCTTCCACCCGCTGGACGTCTCCTCCGCAGTGCGCGCGATGATCAACGGCGAGACGGCGAAGCAGGTGGTGAAGCGGCTCGTGCCGTGGGCGGTCGGCTACCAGGGCACCGTCCGCCGTGGCCCCGAGGATGAGTTCATCGCGGTCGGCCGCTACGCGGCGTACCAGAATGGCCGCATGCACGTCTCGGAGATTCCGTGGAACACGAGTATCGAGGCCTTCCGCCAGCATCTCTCGTCGCTCGCCACGCAGGACGTGGTGCAGCGCGTCGCGGATTTCTCCGGTGCGAACCACATCGATGTGGACGTGGTCGTGCGCGAGGACACCTTCACGACCTGGGGCGAGTGCGAGACGGACCTGGCGCTCAGCCAGAAGATTTACATCAACGGCACGGCCTTCTCACCGAACGGCACGCTGACGCCGCTCGAGGGCGACCTCGCGCCTGTTCTGCAGTGGCACTACGATCGCCGCCTGGACCTGTACAAGAAGCGCCGCGCACGCAATCTCGGCCTGCTGGAGACGGAGCTGCGCCGCCTGCAGTCCACCCTCGTCTTTGTCGAGCACTTCCGCAAGGGCAAGATCGACTTTGTGACGGCCACCGAAGAGTCGCTGCACAAGGTCTGCGCACAGCTCAAGATGATGCGCGTTGACGAGAGCTACGACTATGTGCTCAAGAAGCCCATCACCTTCTTCACCCGCACCAGCACCGACAAGCTCAGGGAGGATATCAAGGTCACCGAGGGCAAGATCATTGAGCTCAAGAAGACGACGCCGGTGAAGCTGTGGCTGACGGAGCTGGACGCGTTCGACAAGGTGTACGAGGAGTACGAGCGCGTGCTCGTCAATTCCATCCAGACCGAGCAGCGCAGCAGCAAGATCACCGGCGGTGAGCTTCTGCGCGAGCTGACGCCGCCCATGCCGCAGCTGGAGCCGCCGATCGGCGCCAAGCCAATGCGCATTCGCGCGTGCAAGCACGAGGCATCGCCGGTGTCCAAGCGCAAGCCCGGCAGCAGCGGCTCCGGTAGCGCGGGCAGTGGCGGGGACGCCGGCGAGACCACGCGCGTGGTTGGCAAGCGCCTGCGCAACATCCGAGCCAAGACCCCTGTCAAGGCTCGTCGCCGTGGTGTGCGCAAGATCATCGCTGACTTTGCCGGCGCACAAGTGGCCAAGGTGCTGCCCCGCCTGCCGCGGTTGCTGTTCTAGTCGCCCTCTCCTCCTCTCCTCCTCTTCGCACGCGACAGAAGGTTGCTTTGACAGAACATCATCCATACTTTTTGCTGTGTATTTGTTCTGGTTCTCCACTCCGCACATCACAGACGGGCGCCGCCCGTGACAAGGTTTGCGTCTACACTTTTTTTTCTCGTTGTAATACATAGACACAGTCAGTCCATATCTATGTGTGTGCACACACATGAAGTGACTCCACCCACACCATATACATCTTTCTCTCTGTGAGGCCTGCATATTTGTATGCATGTTGTCGTCGTTGTCTGTTTCCGTTGTTGCCCTGGGCACATCAATCATGCCTCGTGGAAAAAAAAAAAAGAAGAATGCTTGGCATACTTATTTTTCGCTTAGTACTTTTTCTCACCACCATTTACAAAAACAATAACAACAACAACAACAACAACGTAATGAAAGCAAGGTACGACGGAGGAACATCGCGTCAGAAGCTCTCGTTTCGTGTGCCTCTCGTGCCTCTTCGCTCCTTTTTTTTTTTTTGCGCAGCTGATCATTGATGGTGTCACTCAGTGCTCTCCTCTGTGTGTACGGCTACGGGTGGTTGCCGGTTGACAAGCAACTCGTCCAATTGCCTCACCTTTTTTTTCTGGTCATTCAGCTGTGTTTTCGCACCCTCATACTTTTCGTTACTCTCTCTCACATGGCTGCACAATCCGTTCTCATCAAACATCCCACCTTCCTCCCTTCTCTTTCCGTGTCTTTCCCACCTTGTTTTTTTTTCAGCGGAGGGGACTGTCTTTCTTCCCGCCTTCCGCTTTTCTTTTTTAAATAACAGACTCCGAACCGCGGTCCGTGCTGCGTTTCTCTTTTTCTTGTTTTAGACTTCACAGGAGTCTTCTTTCCGGTTTTTTCTTCTTCCTCTCTTGGCCGTTGAATTCATGTAAATTATGGAGCTTGAAGCACTCAAGACACGTCTGGCCACTGTACAGTCTCTGTACGTTGATGAAAACAGCAGTGCCGATGACATTGTCTACGCCACGTTCGGCTTTGTGCGCGAGGCCCACATTGTCGCCAAGCTGCTCCTTCTCGAGGGCCGCTATGCCGAGCTGCAGCGCTGCCTCCACCTCTGCCAGAGCGTCTTCTACCCCCCACAGAGCGAGGCGCGTCCGACGAGCTCCTCCATGGCGTCCCTGCCCGCCTCCAGCAGCACGCGACTGCGACGCGGCAGCACCACCACCACCGCCGCCTCGCAGGAGCGGTCACCGGCGTGCCCGTCGAGCCTCGCAGTGACGACACGATCGCAGGCCTCGTCGACGTCGACGTGCCAGACACGCGACTTTCCCGCACTGCAACATGAGTTTTGGGCCTTTCTCAACGACGAGGACGCCTCGCTCTTCCGCGCCTTGTTCCAGCGCACGCAGCGCTTTCAGAAGCAGCTCGACGAGGCCCGGCAGACGCGTCAGGGCCGCAACACAGCCTACTACATCCACAAGCTCGTCGACGCGCGGGCGGGCGACGGTGTGTCGGAGGCGCGCACGCCCGCGGCCTCCCAGCACCGGCCGCTCTCTGCCATCACCACGACCACCAACACGACAACCCTGCCGCTGCTGCCCACGCTGCGCAGCTCCAGCCGTCCGACCGGCACGCTGGGTGGCCTGTGCAGCACGCCGGCCCCTCCGCCGCCTGAGCGCGGCGTCTCACTGGGCAATCGCACAAAGCTGAATCAGTGGAAGATTGACCGCGAGCTGCCGCCCTTTGTCACGCGCAGCCGCACCTTCCTGGGCAGCGGCGCGGAGACCGAGGACGATGCGGAGCCGTTCGGTGAGGCGCCACCACGCTGCGCACGGGCGAGCGCGGATGGACGGGTACGGTCTCTGCCGTCAAGCACGTTGGCGCCGCTCTCCGGCTCCGACGCGCTGACCTCGTCGTCATCGCGCGCACCGTCGCCGCCGCCGCAGTCTAATGAAGACAACGTTGACAGCGAGGACCACCGCATGACTGTGACGGAGAGTGCCGTCGCACCTGCTGTTGCGCGTGGCCGGTTGGAACCACTCGGCGGCCCCGAGGATGTTGAGGGCCTCGTGCAGGCGCTGCAGACGCAGATGGCGCTTTCTCAGCAGCGGGCGGCCACCGTCAGCTCGACCGTCGCCAAGGCACTGGCACCGCACCGACCATCGCCGCCGCCTCCGGTGGTGTCCACGGTGCAAGTGCAGGTCGACGGCGTGTCCGCGCGGGCACTGAGCGCGTTCTGCGCCAACCACTCGCGCACGCTGCTGTCCTCCATGTCATCGCGACCGGCCACCGCGGAAAGCCTCGAGGGGAGCGGCGAGGAGGCGGAGGCAGACGCGGATGGGGAGGAGGACGGGGTGCCGCTGGCGGACGAGGACGCGTGGCCGGCCCTGCAGCCGACCCCACTCCCTCACTCGTTCGTGGACGAGGACGCCCCGAACGGCGTCACGGTGCGCGCCGAGGGAACACCTGCCTGCGGCAGCCCCGGCGATGACGAGGAGGCCGCCCCGCACTTGGTGCTCGTCACGGCCGACTGCTCGGCCGACCAGAAGATGCACGCCCTGGATGCGTGCGGCTACCAGGCACACCCCCAAGTGCGCGACCTGATCTACGCCCACCTGCTGCGCGAGAAGGCCGATGAGAACATGGTGCTCGACCGGCTCCTCAACGCCGATCGCAAGGCCGCGCTGCAGCCGCCGCTCGGGGCCAGTGCGTCGGCGCTGGATGGGGCACTGAACGAGACGGCCTTCTCCGTGCCGGCCAGTCCCAGCGCGAGGCGTCGCTCGTCGACGGACGTCGGCACCGCTACCGTGAGTTACCTCCGCTCGCGCGGTGCCGCGCACATGTTCGGCAGCACAACCGCCACGCGCTCGCAAACCGTCTTCAATGAGCTGCGCACTGCCGACAAGGAGGTGCGCCGGCGCAGTCGCGTGCTGGGGCTCTCCGCCACGAGCGATGACGCCCCCATCGCACCGGCCGGCGCGGAGCTGAAGCGGCTCAGCGGGAGCGGCGTGGCCCGCGCACGCGCGGATGGTGGTGCCGGCCCGGAGAGCAGCTACGTGCGTCCCAGCATCATGCTGCCCAATGTCTTCTACGTTGAGGACGTCGACGACGTGGACGGTGCGGACGTGGACGACTGGGACGCGACGATGAACGCCTCGCGCCCGGGTCGCACGGCGTCGACCGTGTCGGAGCTGAAGAGCACGCTCACGGCCATGCACCCCTCCTTCCGCTCCAAGCGCACGCTGACCGGGCTCGGCGCACACACGGCCAGCTTCACGGGCTTTGGTGCGCGTGCCCCGTCACGCAAGGCCTCGCTCTTCTCCTTTCGCGCGGCCACCGGCGCGCCGAGCGTGCCCACGGTCGAGCGTCCCAACCGCGCACGCAAGAGCTCCGTCGTCGGGTTCAGCGCGCACCCGGCGCGGCAGCAGGCGACCTCCCCCACCGCCCAGCCCGGCGCCTCCACATCGCGTCTCATCACGGCCCGCACTGTGTTGGAGTCGTCTGTCATCACGCTCGCCGACTTGGCCGATGTGCCCGACTGGACGACGGTCCCCGCGCGCGTGCTGCAGTCGAGCCTCGAGCTGAGCGTCTGCGCCGTGCGCATTCAAGTGCACTGGCGCGCCTTGGCCGCGCGCAAGCACGTGCACCGGCTCGCACGCCGCGTGCACCGACACCGCGAGGAGACAATCCGACAAGGCATCGCCGCGCGCCGGCTGCAGCGCGTGTGGCGGGCGCGGCTGGCGCGAAAGTCGCTGCAGCATCGCCGTGCGCTTCGCGACTACGTGGAGGAGCGCCGTGTGATGGACGAGCTCGCGCTCTACCCGAGCACCGACCCCGACCTTGACGAGCACGCGTCTGTGGCACGCCGCGGTAGCTTCTACCTCAGCCGGCCGATGCGCTATGCCTCCTACGCGTCTCTGAGCAACGTCGGCGACAGCGAGCACCCCACGCGCGAGCGGAGCCCGCCCGGCACACCGGAGGACGGCGCGGGGACGGCGGGGGCATGTGACCAGGGCTTCGGCACCTTTCTGACGCCGGCGTCGGCCGGGCCCCCGGCGCGTGCACGGGCGGGCAGCCGACTGCGCGCCGCGTCGGCCACGGCACGGCGGCGCAGCGCGCGCAACAGCTTCCACATGGTGCCGACCGCCGCGGCACCGCCCGGTCCGGGCAGCAGTCGTCGCGGCAGCCTCATCGCCCCCTCACGTTTGACGGTGGCGCGACGGGGCTCGCTCGCGCAGGCGAACGCGCCGGCCGACAACACGACGCGTGCCGCGACGCCGAGCGGGCTGCGCATCAAGTCGGCGCTTCCGACCTTTGGCACGCCGGCCTCGCTCTCCGCGGCGCGCACAGTAGCGTTGCGGCACCTCCAGCGGCACGTCGCCGCGCGGGCGATCACGCGCTTCCTGCGCGAGTCCATCGCCAGGGGCGAGCGGCGCATGCAGCGCGAGGTGTTTGCCTTTTCCCACTACCTCACCGGTCAGTGGACGCGCGTCGAGACGGAGGCCTTCATCAAGGAGCAAGGACTCGACGCGAACGATGAGGACGGTGACGCGGAGGAGGAGGAGGAAGAGGAGGCGGTGCTGGCCACCAAGTCGCGTGCACCGAACGAGGACGACGAGGGTAACGAGGCCCCGTCTTTTCTGATCGACATGCAAGGCGTGGACGCGGCCATGGTGAGCAGCGAACCAATAGGCGTCGGCGGTCGCTCTGCCCACGCCGGCACCCCCTCTAGAGCGCTGCTCTCGCCGCTCAACGCCACGGCGGGCACGTCCTCGTTCCTGACGCTGTTCTCCTCGGACGTAGGCTCGGGCCTGGCGAGCAACTTCATGGGGATCGTCTCGACACCACCCGCCCTCCGCGCGGAGAAGACCCGCGATGCCGCCAAGAAACGGCCACCGAAGGGCACCGGCTCTCTTGCCAAGGCGGCACCACGCACGCACGTCGCCGTCGCGGCCTCCACCACCTCGGCTGCGGCAGGTGCAGGTGCTGGTGCAGGTGCGGGCACGGGCGATGCCGATGCCGAGTCGTCACTGAACATCGCCGCGCTCGTGCACCGCGCCACCGGCGACGTGTACGCCAAGTTTCTCGCGCGCAGCGCCGCCGCCCGGGACAGTGGCGACCGCCTCACCGTGCTGCACAAGGTGAGCCTCACTGCACTCGAGGCGGAGCGGCAGCGGCTCGCCGCGGAGGCCGCACGCATTGAAGCCGCGCACCAGCAGCGCCAGCGACAGGAGGCGGAGGAGCGACGCGCACGCGAGGCACGTCGTGTCGAGGCGGTCAGCCTGCTCCAGCGCGTGGGCCGCGCGTGTCGCCGCCGCACGTGGCTGCGCAGCCGTCATCAGGAGGTCGTTGACCGGCGCAGTCTGCAGTACCGCTCGCAGCTCTTCACGTCTGGGTTTGCGGAGAGCTCGATGCAGTCGCTCGAGGGCAGCGTTGACTTGTTCTCGAGCGGTGTCAGTGCCCTGTGCGGTGCGGAGACGGAGCAGACGATCCCCGCCCAGAGCAGCTTGTACATCCACCGCCTCCTCTCTGCCCGCCATCCAGGCTGGTACTCGCACGACACGCGACGGCAGCAGGCGGTGCAGACGGCGTCTGTGGTGCTCATCATGCAGCGCTTTCTCCGTGCGCACGTGAGCACCGACGTGGCTTTCCAGCTCTACCTCCACCAGCAGGCGACGACCGTGCAACGCGTCTGGCGCGGTCACTGCTGCCGCGCGCGCACCGGCTCGCTCAAGGCACTGGTGGCCCAGCGCCTCGATGTCCACGCACGGCACGCGGCCGAGTCGGATGCAGACCCGAGCTGCAGCACCTCTCTGACGGACTCAGAGGCGCTGCCAGACATGGTTGTTCGCCAAGAGGAAGCGGATCAGGCCGATGCTCACGGAGAAGACTGATCCATGGGCAAGCACCTGTTCTTGCGGTTTTTCTTTTTTGCTTTCATGTATACGACATGACCACGCGGAATATTTGCTTTCCGCTCCCCCCCCATTTCCAGTTTGTTGTCACAAACGCAACCACGCAAGAAGTATAAAATAAAATGCATACGCGTCAAGGCCTATGCAATCCCCGGAGCCAGCCCTGCTTCCATTGTTTTGTCCTTTCATCTCAACAGATCCGCCGCAGCCGTCTTGCGTGTTCGTACAAGAACGCACCCGTGAAACAAGAATGCCCCGTTTCGGTAGTTGTCATGGCCTTCTCTCCACTGTCTCCGTCATCACAACTCCTCTTATCACTGCTCTCTTTTTTTTTTTTTTTTGACTCCGGCGATCGCTGTGACTGAACGGGCTTCAACGTACGCCCAAGCCTGCGGTGCTGCCTGGCCCCGTGAGAGGAGGAAACCAAAACACACACAACACACAAACAAACGAAAAGGAAAAGGAAGCCACGCGCGTGCCTTCTCCTGTGTGAAGCACGCACTGATTGTCCACGTTGCCGACTTGACATTCACGTGATGCAGCCGTGCGTCCCACGTCGTGCGTGGCGTCGTCTGTCGCTCCCGCCGGTCGGCTGGCAGCGACTGGCCACCCACGCGACCGCGCGCCGGTCTCTCACCCCCACGGCTGCCTCCACCACCGGAGGGTCCACGGCCCCGTCGGCGGCGTTCAACAGCACCGTCATCAGCACGAGCGGGCAGACGCTCTCCCCACCATACCCGACGGAGGGCGGCAGCGTGCCCATCTACTCGATGGCCCACGGGCACGTGCAGAAGCGGCACTGGATCTTCCGCAATCCGGAATGGTGCGAGCTGTGCAAGGAGCCGGTCGCGGTGTGGGTGAATCACATGGGTCGTAAAGATCACGCGCTGCTCGACATGCACTACACCGCCATTGGCGAGTACCCGCGACGATGGAGCCCCAAGGAGCTGCTCTCCGGCTTCCTCGACGAGCTCGGCGTGGCCGAGATGGAGCCGTACCACCGGGTCTACGGCCGACACGACCAGGAGCGGCGAAACGACTTGTTCGCGCTGATGGTGTACCTGGAGAAGGAGGGAATGCTCTACTTTGGCGAGCCCAAGAACACGTACTTGGCGCGCATGCAGGGCGGCTTTCGCGGCATGGACCTGCAAGGCGCGCTTGTCATGCATGAGCTCATTCTCGGTCCTTTCCTGCGCCTCTACCCCAACGCGCACATCCAGGATCTCTCGAACTTGCTGGACTTTATCACCTGCGCCTACAACATGGAGACCGTCTACGATCTCTGCAAGTTCTACGAGCTCGACACCGTGGCGCTCGCGTCCAACTACCAGGCCAGTTCACCCGCTGCCGTGGGCCTGGGCGGGATTGCGACGAGCTCCTCCGCGGTGCACGGCTTCGAGCAGGACACCGCCCACGCCGGTGCCGCGTCGTCGCTAGCCTCGTCTTCTTCTGCCGGTACCCCCTCCAGCACGGCCGCCCAGCGTGCGCAGCAGCAGCGCCAGCTAGAGGACCTGGACAGCGAGGCCTTCTCGCGCAAGGCTGTGTTTGTGCGGCAGATCCTCGGCCAACTCCGGTGGCTCCTGCAGCCGGAGCAGACGCACCCGGCGGGCTTCACCTTCCCCGAGCACGTCCTGACGCTCGGCGAGGTGTGCCTCAAGGCCCTCGTGGTGGAGATTGTGATGGCGCGCATGTGCGAGTACATGGTGCGTGTGGAGCCGGTGTGGCGGCAGTTCCACATGGAGCGCCGCCGCCTCGATGCCCCACAGGTGGCCAAGGCACGCGCGGACATTGTGCCCACGCTGGCCAAGTACCCGTACAGGCCCATGTCGCCAAACCTCGACGACTACTATTCGACGCAGCCGGACGGCGTGCTGGCGTCGGAGATGCGGGACAAGCTAGTCCGCCGCTATCAGCGCACGTCGCAGACCCCGGCAGCGTGATGGGCTGTGCGGACGGAGGTGGAGCTCTCGAATGTGTGAGGACCACTTTTTTTCTTTTTTTTCCTTGTTGCGAGAACAGCATTCACAGAATGAATCAAAATTAAAAAAAAAAAAGTGGAGAGCGAGCCGAGTCTAAAAGAAAAGTCCATCTTCCTGAACGTCCTTCACGGAGACACCATCGCCGATGCGATTTTGAAGCGGAGGCGAAAAGTGTGCGCATGTCCGTGTGTGTGCTTGTGCATCTCGAAGCTTTCCCTTCGTGAAACCAACTGACAAAATCTCTCTCTCCCCCCGCGCGCTTTTCTTACTCCCATCTGTGAATTGATTCACACTAGCTTACAAGCGCTTTCTTACACCTTGTTTTATCTCGACATCATGTCCACCAAGTACCTCGCTGCGTACGCCCTGGCGTCCCTGGCCCACCCCAACCCCACTGCCGCTGATGTGGAGAAGATCTGCAAGGCCGTGAACGTGACCGTGGACAAGGCGACCCTCGAGTTCGTGATGGAGGCCGTGAACGGCCGCGACGTGGCCACGCTTGTGCGCGAGGGTGCGTCCAAGATGAGCTCGATGGCTGCCTCCGCTGGCCCCGCTGCCGGTGGTGCTGCCCCCGCTGCTGGCGGTGCTGCTGCCCCCGCGGCCGCTGCTGCCAAGAAGGACGAGCCCGAGGAGGAGGGCGACGACGACATGGGCTTCGGTCTCTTCGACTAAGTCACCACCTGGCGATGCACTCACGCGTTGCGTGCTGTGATGCAAGAGGCAAACGCAAGCACACACGTCCACAGACACACACACCGAGCAACGACACATGACCTTTTCCCAGTCTTGGTGACTGGCCTCGTGTCACTGCTCTCTAAACTGTGAACTGTGACAGGAAAATACGAAGAAAACAGCAACAACAAACAAACACCATCTGTCCGTGGAGAGGAAAAAAAAAAAGATGACGCGCAGAAACGTGTTAGCTTATCTGTAAGTGCGAGTCGACTCGGAGCGAACGTTTGGCTAATGCTGTGTTTATAAGAATATCAGCATGAACTGTCCTTGTGGAGGCTTCATCTTAAGACTGAAAAGAAAACAACAAGAACAAAAATGAGCGCACACAACATGGACGGCGCAACAAGCAAGAGAACGGCTGAACCCATGTCACCTCAGACGGAACCCACATCGGAAGCGCAGACACAGACACGGCATTTTCCATGATCTGTGTGTGTGTGTGTGTGTGTGTGTGTGTGTGCTTGTTGTCTCCTCTCTGTACTCTCTTGCGTATTTGGCTTGCCGCCGCGCGACGCTGCCGATTTATTCCCGCGCTTGCGCTCTCTTTTTTCTCTCACGCTGCAGCGCGTGGACAAGGACAACCTGAGGACAATCTCAAAGAGGTCACGCACTGTCCATGTCCATGCGGTCCCTGTGGTGACACCAATCAGCACGCTTACATCCACTCTCGCCATTTATTTTCTCTGCTCTCCTTTCCCTCCCGTTCTTCTTCACACTGCTACACACACACACACACGCACACGCCTGCCGTTTTTCCTTCATTCATCAATAATAACTTGTGCATCTGCATCAGTGTCTCCATTTGCCGTATCACATTTTGTCAAAG
>JASANQ010001155.1:0-5000 GCA_030849645.1 Wallacemonas sp. Wsd | reverse complement strand
AGTGAAACAGATATGTCAACTGCACATGCGCATGTCTTTGCTCTCGCTTCCGGTGCACCACGGTGCAAACCAGAGCCACTCTTCTCCCCCTTTCCCCCTTTGCCGGGTTCTGAGATCGCACGGGCTCATTGTGCAGAGCTGTCCGACACGACCGGGTTTGAAGAGCCCGCACCGTATGTGTCTGAGCAATCTCCCCCACGCTTCTTACTGTCCTCCTTTCGTTGGTCTCTGGCGTCCGTTCCGTTCTCCCATTTTACGATTCACTCCTTCTCTCCTTTCTCTCCTTTCTCTGCCTCTCTCCTTGTCCCCCCCTCCCGCCCTCCCCCCTTGCTCGCTTTTTCTCTGACGACAGTCTTTTCGCTCACAAAACTAAACCTCTTTCCCTCCTCTATCAGGATTATTCCTTTAAAAAAACAAAAGAGATAAGCCTAGTACAACCACAAAAACCCCATTAACTTTCCCTTTTCTCTCTTCAACGAAACAAAACGCTCACGATGCGCCGCTTGCCTCTTGCCATGTCCGCCGCCCTCTCCGGTGCGTCCGGTCGCCGCAACAAGTCGACTGTGAACAAGTCGACTGTTGTGGAGAAGCTCTGCCAGGAGAAGGTCTTCGACCCGAAGTTCGTCGAGGCCGCCGTGAACCGCTTCATTGACGGTCTCTCCAAGACGGGCTACGCCAACCACTTCAGCGATGAGGAGATCAGCGCGCACATTCAGGGTCTTCTGACCGCCCAGGCCCGCCAGGAGGCCGGCGGCCCGCTCCAGTACGTGTTCGAGGGCAAGAACAGCGCCTTCTACCTCTGCAGCAACGAACCCGCCACCCGCCTGCGCATGGTGCGTCGCATGGCCGTTCTCCTCAACTCCCGCCCCACGGAGTGCTGCAGCACGCGCAACTACGTCACCGCCGACGGCAAGCTCTGCATCTACACGGTCGTGTTCGAGAAGTTCGCCGAGCCGAACCCGCAGCCCGGTGAGACCGACGTGGAGAAGCTGAGCGGCAAGCACTACGCCGAGCACACCAACCCCAACGCCAAGAAGATCGCGTCGGAGCTGATGGCTCAGCTGCGCACAACGGTGTTCCCCGTGTTCAAGCTGACCGAGGCCCCCGACGGCGGTCTCTTCTTCACGATGGCCACCACCGGCGACAACACGAATTACCTCACCTCTCTTATCGCCATTTTCCAGGAGACCGAGAGCGTCGAGATTCGTCGCTGCGCCAGCTCCAACTTTGCGAACGGCATGGCTGTCTACAGCTTCGAGCTGCACGGCATCACCCGCGAGCAGATTGAGGAGCGTGCCTCCCTGGTGGCGCTGCTGCCCAACCGCCCGTACAACGCCCTCACGCGCATGCACGAGGCCGGTGTCCTCACGTGCGAGGAGGCTGTCTTCCTCGACTCGGGCATCATCTTCTCCATGTACTTCACGCCGAGCCCCGTGACGGACGACTTTGTCCACATCCGCGCCATCCTGCAGAAGGAGCCCAACGGTGTGAACCGCCTGAACAGCCTTCGCATGTCCCTCACGCAGGAGATGATGTCGGAGCGCTACACCGGCTCCGTCCTCGCGCTCTACCCGGAGTTCTGCAAGATGCTGTACGCCGACTTCAAGGACGGCTCCACCCCCGAGCGCCGTGCGGACATCATCAGCAAGGTCGAGCACCGCCTCAAGGACGACCAGCGCCCCATATACGACCTCAACATCTTCAAGAGCTTCGTCAAGTTCAACGAGGTGGTGGTCAAGCACAACTTCTTCAAGACTGACAAGGCCGCGCTCGCGTTCCGCCTGAACCCGGCGTTCCTGAAGGACCTCGAGTACCCCCGCATTCCCCACGGCGTGTTCCTGCTCGCCGGCGGCAAGTGGCGCGGTTTCCACATCCGCTTCACCGACATTGCTCGTGGTGGCGTCCGCATGATTATCTCCAAGGAGAACATGTACCGCAAGAACAAGCGCAGCGTGTTCCAGGAGAACTACAACCTGGCCCACACCCAGCTGCTCAAGAACAAGGATATCCCGGAGGGCGGCAGCAAGGGCACCATCCTCGTCTCCAGCGGCTACCTGAACAAGTTCGACCTGCCCCGCTGCAAGGCCATCTTCCTGCAGTACGTGGATGCGCTGCTCGACGTCGTCATCCCCAACGAGGCCGGTGTCGTGGACAACCTCAAGCAGGAGGAGATCATCTTCCTCGGCCCGGATGAGAACACCGCGGGCACCTTCCCGGCGGCCGGCGCGCTCTACAGCAAGGCCCGCGGCTACTCCGCGTGGAAGTCCTTCACGACCGGCAAGGACCCCGAGCTCGGCGGCATTCCGCACGACGAGTACGGCATGACGACCCACAGCGTGCGCACGTACGTCACTGGCGTCTACCGCAAGCTCGGCCTCGAGGAGTCGAAGATGCGCAAGTTCCAGACCGGTGGTCCCGATGGCGATCTGGGCTCCAACGAGATCAAGAAGAGCTCCGAGATCATGATCGGCATGGTCGATATCTCTGCCTCCCTGCACGACCCCAACGGCCTCGACCGCGCCGAGCTGAGCCGCCTGGCCTCCCAGCGCCTGCCCCTGCGCGAGTTCGACCGAAGCAAGCTCTCGAAGGACGGCTTCCTGGTGCTCACCGAGGACAAGAACGTGACGCTGCCGGACGGCACTGTCGTCGAGGACGGCTCGCGCCTGCGCGATGAGTTCCACTTCCTCAAGTACAGCGACGCAGACGTCTTTGTGCCTTGCGGTGGCCGCCCTCGCAGCGTGACCCTCAACAACGTCGGCCGCTTCCTCAAGGTGCCCGACGCGACTGGCGAGGCCATGCTCGACGGCCACTTCGACAACATCTCGCCGGACCAGCTCAAGTTCAAGATCATCGTCGAGGGTGCCAACCTGTTCATCACGCAGGACGCCCGCCTTGCCCTGGAGCGCTGCGGCGTCACTCTGATCAAGGACGCCTGCGCCAACAAGGGTGGTGTGACCAGCTCCTCCCTCGAGGTGTACGCCGGCCTGTGCCTGAACGACGAGGAGCACTCCAAGTACATGGGTGCCAAGAGCGCCGAGGATGCGCCGGAGTTCTACAAGAAGTACGTGCAGGAGATTCTCGACCGCATTGCCGAGAACGCTCGCCTGGAGTTCGAGGCCATCTGGCGCGAGTGGGAGAAGAACCCCGTTCAGTCCAAGACCCTCATCGCTGATCAGCTCAGCAACCGCAACGTGCAGATGCGCGCGGCGATGCTGAACAGCGACATCTTCAATGACAAGCAGCTCGTGCGCTTCCTGCTCGACGAGTACACCCCCAAGACAATCAAGGAGGTGCTCTCCGTGGACACCGTGATGGAGCGTGTGCCGACCAACTACCAGCACGCCATCTGCGCCATGTGGCTCGCCTCTCGCTACGTCTACAGCACCGGCGTGGACGCCAACGAGTTTGACTTCTTCCGCTACATGACGGAGGTCAACGCCAAGGTCGCCGCCGCTGCCAAGGCCTCCAAGCTGTAAAAGTTGCCGCCTCGTTGATAGCGGAGTCCCGCACTTGACCCCCATCTCTCGGTCTCCTCTCGCATCCCTCTTTTCTTTTTTTCGATGAAATCAAGGATTCTTTGAGCACGAGGGAAAACCAAACAAACAAATTATTTGGAGCAACGAGCAGACAGTGGAAAAAAAGAAAAAGAGCAAAAAAAAAAACAAGGGAACGCAAAGCGAATGAACACAAAAACGACACCTTTTCACCCGGAATCAAACAAACCAAGCAAACAAAGAGCAATCTATACATCACCAACATGACAACAACAGAAACATCAAAACAAAAAGGGACATGGAAGGACAATTGTGCGAATCTACACCATTTGTGAATTCACCACTCAATCCTCCTCCCAAAGACAAGATTTTTTTTAAAAATCTGTGCGTGATAAAGGAAGCCTTGTCCGGTCGTCATTGTCTGCGCTCTTTTTTTTCCCCCAGTCTCTATTTCCATTTGCCGTTTACCCTTTTTCTTTTTACTGAACTTCCCTTCAGTTCTTGTTTCTGGTTCTTTGATTTCAAACTGAGTTTTTTTCTTTTTTGATCATCTATATATTCCTAGTTTGCAACATACCTTTTTTCTTTCTTTTCTCTTTTCTTGTTGACTTTTTGTTTTCCAGCAAAAATCATGGTATTTATGGCTTCTTCGAGAAGGTGCTCCTTTGCATTCTTTTTTTTTTCTCCAATCATCCAGCGTTTCACGCAAGGGAAGGTGGACATGAGGAATGTGCTCAGCACCATGACCAACGTGGGAAGCCAATATTCACAACTACCATTTTCTCTTTTTTTTCCTTCTGTCTGTGCGTGGGTTCCACAGAGCTGAAGAAATGGAATAATCATCTCTTAACGACCAAACGAACGAGCATGACAATACGCGCGTTGCAAAGAAGAAGAACCTGGTGTACATCACCTGACTCCTCTCTGTCCTTTGGCATAAAGCCAAAGAAAACAACAACCAAACAACAACCACAATAACTGCCGCCAGGAAGTACGACACACACACACACACACACACACACACACACACACACACACATACACATGTGCTGTTACAATGCCATATCCAGCGATCATGCAGCTACCAACACCTTCCGCAGCTCACAAAATGGTGCGCGAGCATTGTTGCCTGTCAGTCTGACAGCGCCAACGATTCTATTTTGCACAATAACGACGGAGTACGTGTGTTCAGTCGAGTCGACTGTGTGCACGTCACGCGGAGACTCACCAGGACAGCTCCACTGCTGCGGCGCTTACCTTTTCACCTCCCTTCCACATGTGCATCCATCCATCCTCTTTGTCCCATTTCTCTTAACGTTTGTTCTCCTTCTCCCTGCTGCTTTCACTTTACTTTTCCTTCGTTACACCCCCCGCCCCCTCCACCCCCTTCTTGTCTGTTCTCGTCAGTTCAAAGAAGGAATCATGGTTGCCAAGAAGCGCGTTCAGAAGAAGGTCGCCAAGAAGGTGAGCCGCAAGAGCGCCGAGTACTCCACCGTGCGCAAGAGC